>JPYR01000226.1:96110-106777 GCA_000775305.1 Belgica antarctica
AAACAAATCCCTCGATCAGAAAGCGTCAACAGAACCGCTTGCTTCGTAAATTGCGGGTAAGTCGGAGTTTTATCTCGTGCCAGTGAACTGGGACTCAGTGTGCGTTCTTATCTGCAGCAAACGATATTCGAGTACGCGACGCGTGTTGGTCAGCAGGCTGTCGTATTAGTCGCGACACCCGGCAAGCCCAACAACATCTACAAAGTATTTGGCGCGAAGCCACTCGAAGACGTCATTAAGAACCTCCGGAACATGGTGATGGACGAACTCGAATCGGCATTGGCACAGCAAGCTCCCCCAAAGGTTCAAGACGATCCATCGCTCTTTGAACTTCCGCCACTGATAATCGACGGCATCCCGACACCAGTTGAGAAAATGACTCAAGCACAGTTGCGCGCTTTCATTCCACTCATGCTGAAATACTCGACAGGTGATTATTGCGATACAATTTTAGTTCAAAGCAAACAAAACAAACGAATTCGTTTCTAGGTCGAGGAAAGCCCGGCTGGGGCCGTGACTCAACGCGCCCCGAATGGTGGCCCAAAGAACTTCCGTGGGCGAACGTTCGAATGGATGCGCGAACTGAAGAAGAGAAACAGAAGATCAGTTGGACACACGCTTTGCGAAAGATCGTGATCAACTGCTACAAATATCACGGACGGGAAGATCTGCTTCCAGCTTTCTCCGAAGAAGACGAGAAAGCGAATGCAATTGCAACGGCCAATGCAAATGTAAGTTTGGTAAGATTAAGAAGCGTTTTTTACTAAGGTGTCATGTCATCGACGGGGTGGCGATGCGGGAACAATTGTATTTAAGTTAATTCAAGGGTGTTATCTGTCTTAGTTGGGTAAAAGAGAACTTAAAATAGTTTTTAAAGGAAAAAGTTCTATTATTGAAGATATTCAACTAGAATCTGATTGGACAATAACTCCAACATAAAATATTTTCATTGGGTTCCAATAAGAATTCTCAAACGGTGATCGCTGTTCTAAACTGCAATGTTGTAAACTCTTCTTCTTTGTCTCTTTCTTCAACTAAATCTGCTCTCAATGACAATCCAATTGCAACACTCCAGGTTGGCGTGTTGAAGCCTCACAATCATAACACAGTCTCGTCGTCATCCAATGCACAACAATCGGCCACAACGACCATCACCACCGTCAGCGCCAACAATATTCAGAACAATAATATCATCACAACCTCACATCCCAAACTCGAGATGCCCCAGACGACAACGATTCAGATCCAGTCATCCAACCAATCGATAGCAAACAATAATCAGCAGCAGGTTTGCCTCGAGTCGATGCAACTGAGCGATGTGGATGTTCGTACTAACCGCCAGGCTTTATTCCTAATTGATGTGTTACCTTCTTTCGTTGATTTTTTATTTGATTCTCGATTTTCATTTATTATTGTTTCGATTTTATAATTTCGTGCTTTGTGTTTTATCGAAAGCGTTAAAACTGAAATTTTACCGAGTATTTCCATTTTTAGTATCAAACGGTATTACAAACCAACGGCGATGGAACATACTCCTTGATTCAAGTCGATCCAAGTACATTAACAAACAACCCATCAATCATCACATTGCCCGATGGAACAACGGCACAAGTGCAAGGCGTGGCGACGGTAAGTGTTAGAATCGATTTCCACTTCTGTAAGCTCGGTTCTGACTTGAATTTTTCTCTTCAGCTTCATACTCAAAGTGATGGAACAACGGTTCACACAGTGCAGATGGATGGACAGTCTGAAAACATGCAGGTCGACCTATCAGAGGCGCTGGCACAGGATGGCCAGCTGATAATAACGAACGAAGATGGAAATGGTAAGTCAAAGATCAACACAAATCCAAGCAGCAACTAATGATTATCTTTCCACAGTCTACCCAGTTGGCATCAGTGGAATGATCACACTGCCAGTCACCGCGCAGATGTATCACTCACTTGTGCAGCAGCAAATGACTAACAACGACAACACGGTTTGCGTCACACCGATGCAGGTACAGAATTTCATTTCAAGTAATAGCTTGTGTGGTAGCATTGCGAATAGTAATTTAAATGCGTCTACGACGACTTACATCATGGCGAACAACAGAAATGTGATAGGAATGCCATATCAGGCACCAAACGGCTCGCTGAAGACAATAATGACGAGTTCCCCAAGTATTTATGCGCCAAAGATTCGAACGATCGTCAAGAAAACTTATGTGAAGAGAAAAGTTTTGAACTTGGCGATGGCGAAGCCCAAGACCAACTCGACAACAAGTCAAACTGAACCCAAAAAGAAAACCTCGAATAATAATAATTCAATGAATGCCAAAAACAGAAATCAAGAAAAGTCTCCGGAGAAGCTGGAGACGCTTCAAACTAGTCAAAGCAAAACGGATTCCAGTGAAACGGAGAAAAAATCGTCGGTAGATGAACCTAAAGAGGCCAAAATCAAAGATGAAGACACTGCGAGTGTCGAGAACGATTAAAAATCAAGCAAAACTTATCGATAACTACGAGTACAACCTGATTTCTCATCGAACTGAAATCCCAATTCAAAAAGATCTCCTAGACCAGCAGCAGAAGCTGTGAAAATTCACCTTAAAGTGCCTTACATGTTAAAACTTTTTGTTTTATTTGAAAGTTTTAGTTTCTTAGCTGTACTATTAGTTTGTAATTTGTTTGTGTTAGATATTGTGTTGTCCTTTTTAAGACAAAAGCAAGATGAAGTGGTGCAAGGGGCTACGTTTTTACTTCACGACAGCATCAACTTTTCATTATAATTTTGACAATGTTTTTTTGAATTTCAATTTGGGATCAACTTATGTCATTAAAAGCTTTATAAAACGCTGCAAAAGCATGGAGCAATAGTCAAATGTTACTAGACCATTTCAAAATTCTTCCAAAACTTTAGTTTTCAACTGTTATACGCCCAACCACCTTCACACTTGCAAAGTAGACCAAATTTAGAATTTTTGTTCGTCACTTTTTAAGCCAAAAATGTTAATCATCGAGTCATTATAATTATATTTTAAGTGAATTTGAATTGAAATCGAATAAATTTTATTTTGATGTTATGATTTGAAGTTTTGTTTGCCCTTGCAGGTCGTTTTGTTTTATTATTATCGGTGTTTTACGTGTTTTAATTTGATTAAGTTGAGTGTTTACGTGTTTTATTGGAGATTTTGTTCAAACAGGTTGGTGATCACACTTAAGGACCGTCAAATTCAACTAACGCCATTAACAACAACATTAATTAGATGAACATTAAACCAATTAATCAACAAACTCATCTCAATTACCGTAAAATTAATCAAATTTTAAACTTTTCATTCTTAGATGGAAGCAAGTGAACAGATGGAAACAATAACGCTCAACTCGTCGAACATGCCTCAGGTCATGATTCAAGGCGCGAACGGCGAACTAAAGATGCTGAGTCTGGCGGATCTCAAGTCACTCGGGGTGAATCTTATCGAGGACCTCAAGTCAGACGACCAAATCATGGGCTGATCTTCCGTCATATTTGAATTGAACAACTAGACGAACTACTAGATTTAATTCAAATATGACTTTAAAAAATCTCAAACCAAAAGAATGGAAGGAAAAGGGAAAAAACTTCATGGTTCGTCACAAAGTGAAGCAGCGATCAAAGTTTGAGACGTTTTTCTTTAGTTTTCATTTCTTACTGGTTACGATTTTTTTATTTCATTTGCTTACGTTGAGAGTGTACCTGACTCAATTCAAAAGACATGATAAACCATTCCAAACAGCCTGAACACACCAAAAATCATTGAAAACAGATAAAATCATCGCATAGATGAAGAAACCTTCTATGGCAAGTTTGGAGAATGTGATTTTTGACTGAACTTTGCTGATAGAAGTGGAGTCCTGCTAATTCTGCTTGATTTGAATGCAGTTTTGCAGATCCAAAGACTTCACTTGTACATCAGACAAACAAGCGTGGTAACAGGCTTCTCCTAGAAGGTTTTCTTCAAAAACTAATTTTTCTAGTCATCAAACTCTTTTATCATTCAAAATCTAGTCAAAAGATGGAACAAAAGAACCAAAAAGTGTTTTCGAATATTTTTAATTGATTAGCGAAAAGAAATTGAAAGTCATTTTGATAATTAAGGGTAATAATTCTAAATTAAAGTATAAATTGAGACACCTCTTAGTTAAAGGCTTAATTCCATGAATTTTTAGTGCAATTTTTTTAAACTTTTCTTAATTTTCCCTCAAATTTTTGTGAGTGCGAGGAACTAAGGGTAATAATGTAACAAATATTTTCGGTTGGAATGAAAACTGTGTACATACGAGATTCCAAAAAGCTAAACTGAAGCAAAAAATCCATTTTTGATAGGCTTTAAGTTTGGGTTTACAGTCGAGGTTAGATTTAAGACGAAGACAGAGACATTTTTTAAGAGACAGCTTAGTCAGCTCATTTTACAATTAACTTCAAGTTTCATCAAAGTTTTTTTAGTTCGTGGTTAACCCCAGCAGCCCTATCACCCATGATTTTTTAAATATTTGAACTAAACTATTTGTGAATGTTTCAGAGTCATTCTTAGTCTTAGACGATTGTAAATGTGACGATTTATTTACCTCCAGTTTCATTTTCTAGTCGATCCTGATTTTATTTTTTAGCTCGAGCGATCACTCGATGCAATGTATTCGATGACTGCTGTTGAAAAGTCTGTGATTTATATTTTTATTTAAACCAATCTCTAGTCAAACGAGAATTCTTATCATTTTGAGTCCTTCTTAATTTACACCAAAACAGATGAAAAGATTTATTTATTTTTTAATTTATTTTGTTTCTCAATCAATCTGAATGTAATAAAGTATTTAATTACGATTTAATGTGAACGCCGTGTTGCTTCATTTCGAATTCTTTTTACCGTCTTGTTCAAGTTATTTTCAATCCAGATCAGCTGATGGTACTTGAAATATCAATAAGCGCACGTCGCACACTTTTCTTATCAAAAAGTAAGTCATTGTTGTTCCAGTTCCAGTGACGCAATGAAAAACCTTGTCGAGCAACAACCAAGCTTCTTGAATTTGAAGCTCAAAGTGTTATCTGAAGTCGAGCCTATAAACGTTACTTTCAAATTTACACACGAGTCGTTCAAAATATATCGTTCATTCACAAAAATAGGTGATGTTTCTATCTAAAAACTTTTATGAGACGACAAATATTTGTATACTTTAGCCTATCATGTGAAAACGAGATTTTTTATCTCTGTTATCAAAGTAAGTATGTGAAAAGTTCAGACTTTTTTAAAAAAAAAAGTAGCAGAAAACGCCTGGAAGGTAAAAGCCAGTTGTAAAATTAGTTTTTGTCGTCAATTTAAACCCGAAAAAATGATCAGTGATTCGACACGACATGAATTGGTTGCGTTTGAAGATGCAATCAAGAAAACTAGCTTCGGGAAGTTTAATTTCATTCTCATGACACTTGCCGGTGGCTTGATGACTTGTGCTTTCATTGAACTGACTTCAGTGACGTTTATTCTTCCAATCGCACAATGTGATTTGAACTTGACGTCTGGTGATAAAGGAATTCTCAGTGCCATTGGATATGTTGGAGTGATATTGTCGTCCTTTTTGTGGGGTTTCTTGGCTGACACAACCGGCCGAAAGAAAACTCTTGTGCCGACACTTTTGGTAGCCTTTGCAGCCACTGTCGCTTCTAGTCTTGCCAATAGTTTTTGGCTTCTGGTGTTGCTAAGATTTGTGAACGGATTTTTGTGAGTATTTGATGAGTTTAAAAGGAAACTTCGTTCCATTATGAAATTTCCAGCATTTCATGTGCTTCATCAACTACGTTTGCTTATTTGGGCGAGTTCCATGATCAAAAAAACCGAGGGCGAGTGTTGATGATCTGTAAGTTAGGCATAACTTTGAAGAGTTCATTAACTGCGAACTATTTTTTTGACAGCATCTCTCCTTTACGCATCTATGAACGTTTTGCTGCCGACTTTTGCAATTCTTACATTAAACCAAGAGTGGAGTTTCTACATTGACTTCTTAGGTGTAAACTTTAAGCCTTGGCGACTTTTTCTCCTGATTTGTGGTGTTCCGAATCTGATTTGTGCTCTGCTACTGATATTTGTCATTCCCGAGTCACCGAAGTTCAAATTCGCACAAGGTGACGAGCCTGGAACGCTGGAAATTCTTCAGAAGATGTACAACATGAACACTGGCAAACATTGTTCAACTTACGAAGTGAAATCGTTGATTAAAGATGAAGAGTTTGACGACAATGAAAGGAAGAAAGAACACTTTTTCAAATTCATGTGGACACAATCTGTTCCGCTGTTCAAAGGCCATCATTTGAAGAACATTTTGACTGCTTGCTTTATCAATTTCTCCGTCTGTAATACATCAAATGGATTCTGGACGTTTCTAACTGAAATACTGAACAAAATCTCACTTTGGATTGATGCTTCAAACGAACCAGCGACAGTTTGCGAAATATTCCACAAATCAACTGTAACAAGGAACCAAACTCAAGATGTGTCGATATGTCTGCAAAAACTTGAGCTTAGCACTTTTATTAACGTTTATGAGATTGCTATAGGTTACGCCATTTGCTATGGCATCATGTCGGTACTAATCAACCGAACTGGGAAGCTTTCGCTTCTTTTGGTTGTAACGATCACGTGCGGTATGTCTGCAGCGCTGCTGATGTTTGTAAGCATTCCGTGGACACTGTCTTACATATATATGTACATGATCCTGGCTGGACTTGGCATCAGTATTGTCAATGCATCGACAGTTGAATTGTTCCCAACGAAAATGAGGTTTGCAGTTCGATGTCAAAAGAATTTTTGTTCAACTTCATGATTATTTCCAGGGCAATGGCAATTTGCATTTCGATGATGGTTGGACGGCTTGGAAGCACCGTTGGCTCAGTGGTCATAGGATTTTTCATTGACAAATACTGCACATGGACATTCTTGATGCCAACATTTTTGCTTTTTGCCAGCGCAATTCTTGCCTGCACGATCCCAAACATTTCAAAGCGTCAGAAGTGAAATTTTATTGAAATGATAAGAAGTTTCTGAAATAAATGCTAAGATTTACGAAGTGCGAAATGAATTAAATTTACTGCGAGAAAGTGGCTGTCAAATTGGAAGTTAATATTCACTCCTGTTTGTCAGCGTCTGTCAGATTATCATGTTTTAAAGTTACATATCATCCACAACAGCTGCAAAACTTCTTCAAAACACAATAAATACGACAAATATTTAAACTCTGCTGTGGACTTAAAAATCACGTAAAATGTACACTTTTCTCAGATATTAGGGCGATTTCACGAGAATTTTAATCAGTTAAAGAAGCAATCTTTCGTAGACGACTTCGCGTGAGGTAAAACTAGCAAAACAAATTTCTTCTCACGTTTTTCAAAATGGTCGGAAAAGTTTCAAAGTTGCTTGCATTTGAAGATGCCATCAAGAAAAGTGGCTTCGGGAAGTTCAACTTCATTCTCATGACGCTTTCTGGTGGATTGATGGCTTGTGCTTTCATTGAACTTACTTCAGTGAACTTTGTTTTGTCAATTGCGCAATGCGACATGGATCTGACGTCGAAGGACAAAGGAATACTCAGTGCCATTGGATATGTTGGAGTGATTTTGTCTTCTCACCTTTGGGGCTTCTTGGCTGACACCCAAGGTCGCAAGAAAACTTTGGTACCAACTTTGTTAGCTGCTTTCGCAGCCACAGTGGCTTCCAGTCTAGTGAACAACTTTTGGCTTCTAGTTTTTCTACGATTTCTGAACGGATTTTTGTAAGTTCTGAACGGGTTTGAAAGGAAACTTCATTTCATTATGAAATTTCCAGCATTTCTTGTGCTTCTTCAACTACTTTCGCTTACTTGAGCGAGTTTCATGACGCAAAGAATCGGGGACGTGTGCTGATGATAAGTAAGTGACACTTCTCTGTAGAAAAACAAATTCATCCTAACGTACTTTGTTTAGCGTCAATTATTTACTCGTTGATAAATGTGCTTCTACCAACTGTCGCGGTTTTTACCATAAATCAACAATGGAGTTTTTATCTTGATATTGTGGGAGTGACATTCAAGCCGTGGCGACTTTTTCTTCTTGTTTGCGGCCTTCCTAACTTGATCTGTGCTGTGGTTTTGCATTTCTACTTGCCAGAGTCACCGAAATTCAAGTTTTCTCAAGGCGATGAAGATGCCACATTGTCGATTCTACAGAAAATGTATTGCATGAACACCGGCGCAGATTCTTCAACGTACGAAGTCAAGGGATTGATCAAGGATGAAGAGTTTGACAACGGAGATAAAGAAGTAAAATCAAACTTTTTCACGTTTATGTGGATGCAGTCAGTTCCACTTTTCAAAGGCAAGCATCTTCGGAACATTCTTACAGCCTGTTTCATCCATTTTTCGGTGTGCCTCACGTCAAACGGTTTTTGGACTTTCCTTCCCGAGATTTTAAACAAAATTTCTCTATGGACGGATGCTTCAAATGAACCGGCGACAGTTTGTGATATTTTCTACGCCAAAGATTTGACGAAGAACCAGTCTGAAGAAATATCGGTGTGCTTGCAGAAACTTGAGGTCGGAACCTTCCTTCACATCTATGAAATTATTGTTCTCTTTGGAGTGTGCTTTGCCATCATGTCACTGCTTATTAATCGAACCGGAAAGCTTTCAATAATTTTGGTGATTACAATAACGTGTGGAGTTGCAGCGTTTTCGTTAATTTTCATGCGAGCGCCAGCTGCTTTATCGTACGTGTATCTATACATGCTTCTGGCTGCACTTGGAATCAGCGTAGTGAATGCATCAACTGCCGAACTATTTCCAACGAAAATGAGGTTCGTCTTGTGAACTACCGTTGAACTAAGTTTTAGCTAACATTTTCTCTACAGAGCTATGGCAATCTGTGTATCAATGATGGTTGGAAGAATTGGAAGCACTGCAGGATCTGTGGTTATCGGACTGATCATTGACAACTACTGCAGCTTAACGTTTTTGATGCCAACAGTTTTGTTGCTTACAAGCGCAGTTCTTTCTTGCACAATTCCGAATATTTCAAAGCGGCAGCGATAAATTATGGCGAAAAAGAAATCTCAAGTTTTACGAAACAAAACTTTTTATTAAAATTTGTCTGGCTAGCCAAATAATTTCGATCTTAATTTCACATTCAAAAGTTGTGAATTTTATCAAAACTTTTGATAAAATGAACAAACATTCCGAAGTCTTTGCAAGGTTGAAGATATGCGAGTTGAAAAAGTTGCACCTTTGTTTCAATGTAAGCGCAGTTCTTGCTTGACTGTTCACAAATCACTGAAGCTACGAAAAAACAAAAATTATCTGAGTTCGTCATTCAGACTTCTTTACAACTCTTCTGCTACCGCTTCTAATCTTTATCAAATCTTTAGTGAGAATGCAAATGTTTGTTCACTTCTGTGGATTTAAAAATAAAATCAAGTTTAAGCTGATATGAAATGATTCCGCAAAAAGTCATTTGGATAAGAGGTCTGTGCCGAAAAAGTCGCAAAAATTTAGGAGTGCCTGCAAGAAAGCTTTGAACTTTATCAATGGCTGATAAAATTACAAACTTAGTTGACCTGGAACAAGTAAACTAGCTTCGGGAAGTTCAATCATATTCTCATGACACTGGCTGGTGGCTTGATGGCTTGTGCATTGAACTGACTATAGTGAACTACGATCTGTCAATCGCACAATGTGATTTGAACTTGACGTCTGGTGATAAAGGAATTCTCAGTGCCATTGGATACGTTGGAGTGATCATATCGTTTTATCTTTGTTGTTTCTTGGCTGACACAACTGGCCGAAAGAAAACTTTGGTGACAACACTTTTGGTTGCCTTTGCAGCCACTGTCGCTTCTAGTCTTGCCAAGACACTTTCGCAAGGAAGCGAATATGCAACGCTAAAAATCTTACAGAAAATGTACTGCCTGAATACCGGCGCGGATGCGTCAACCTACACAGTTTACGCGTTGACTAAAGATAAAGAGCTTAATGACTGCGAGAGTTCCACTTTTTAAACGCAAACATCTCCGAAACATTTTGACAGTTTGTTTCATCAACTTCGCAGTATGCCTGACAGAAAACAGTTTTTGGACTTCCTTGCCAGAAATCTTAAACAAAATTTTGAATTCGAATGGAATTGCTAAGGAACCAGCAACGTTTTGCGAAATTTTTGTCGCTACAAACGTGACCAACACTGATAAAGTTTCAATGTGTCAACAATCACTGGAACTTAGCACTTATTTTTATATTTACGAGAATATTGTGCTGTTTGGATTCTGCTTTACTTTAATGCCGATGGTTATCAACCGCATCGGGAAACTGTCGATTCTCTTGGTGATAACAATTACTTGTGGACTGTCGGCACTGCTGCTGATGTTTATCAAAATCACATTGCTCTGTCTTATGTTTACATTTATATCATCCTGGTTTTACAATCAGTGTCGTAAATGCGTCAACTGCAGAACTGTTTCCAACTAAAATAAGGCTTATTTAACTTGCTGTAGTTTAAATTGAACCAACATTTAACACTTTTCTTTCTAGGTCGATGGCTTTTTGTGTTTCTACCAGAGGTTGAATTTAGACTTTAGACTTTAAAAGTCAATTAGTCAGCCTGGAGCTCGAATTAAAAGTAAAATTTGTCACCGCTAG
>JPYR01000227.1:205-55525 GCA_000775305.1 Belgica antarctica
CCAAGGCATCTTGAACTCCATGCACAGCAAAGGAAGCATCGCCAGATTCGTCATTGATGAAGCTCATTGTGTGTCTGTTTGGGGCCACGACTTTCGGCCAGACTACAAGAAGTTGGGGCAGCTGAAACGGCGATACCCGAACGTCCCTGTGATGGCTTTGACTGCCACTGCAAATCCGCGCGTTCGAATTGACGTCGTCAACCAACTTGCCATCAAGAATTGCAAATGGTTCTTAAGCAGCTTTAACCGGCCAAATCTAAAGTACACCGTCACATCCAAAACTGGTGGCTCAAAAACGTTGGACTCAATCATCACCATGATCAAGATCAAGTTCGCCTGCTGTAGTGGAATCATCTACTGCTTCTCGCGCAATGAGTGTGACACGACGGCTACAAAGCTCAAGATGCAGGGCATAAAAGCAAAGAGTTATCATGGCGGCATGACCGACAAGCAGCGCGAGTCTGCCCAAAGCGACTGGATCACCGACAAGTACCACGTCATCTGCGCAACGATCGCCTTCGGCATGGGCATCGACAAACCGAATGTTCGCTACGTTATCCACTACTCGATGCCGAAGTCGATTGAAGCATATTACCAAGAATCGGGTCGAGCAGGCCGTGACGGAGACGTCGCCACTTGCATACTCTACTACAACTACAGCGACAAGGTTCGGTACATGAACTTCTTCAGCGAGCAGTCACCCGAGCAACGAGCGGTGTCAATTAACAACATCGACTTAATCGTGAACTTCTGCGAGAACATGGTCGACTGCCGACGCGCCCTGCAACTCAACTACTTTGGAGAACACTTCACCCGAGAACAGTGTTTACAAAACCGAGTCAGTGCTTGCGACAACTGTTCCAGAGTCACAAAGTACAAGGAAGTCGATGCCACCGACAGCAGCAAGGCTTGCGTCAAAGCAGTTCAGGAAATTTGTTCGTCTCAGCGAATGACCATCTTGCAGATGGTGGATTTTTTAAAAGGTTCCGAAAACAAAATGATCGTTGCTCGAGGCCTTCGTGGACACACGTATCACGGAAAGCTCAAGGAATGGGACCGAGGCGACATTCAGCGCATATTGCACATGCTCGTGATTGAGAATTACCTGCGCGAGAACATTATCATCGTCCGACAAATGCCGCAAGCTTACCTCAAGGTCGGCCCTAAAGTTGCACATTTGATGCAGCCGGGATCACACGCGAAAATCATGTTTGCTATGCAAGAAAAGAAGCAGCCAAAGGCCAAGAATATGGACGTTACGGCTGTTGACAATTTCGACGACAACTTGCGTGACGAAAGCTATCACAATCTGATGGACATCGAAACAACCGAAGACGTTTTGCAAGGATGGAGTGCCGATGATTGTGGTGGTGGTGACAATGACACCACCTGTGATACACTGGAGCAACAACCAAGCACTAGCCGCGGATCTGGCACGAAGAGAAAGTTCGGGGGGAGCAGAAGCTACCTAGGAGAGAAGCAAGTTCACCACACCTTTGCAGCATCGTCACTTGGTCCTAGCGGATCCGGCCATTCGTCCACCATCCTGCAGCCAGCCAAAGTCCACACTTTCGCGGATGAAATCTACGAGTTCAAATCTACTGATGGCGGAAACATCGTAACAATCGATCAGTTTCACTCGCTCCAGCTGATCGACAAGATGAAAGGACGCTATGTGATTAACGCAATGGTGCATTGTGTTGTTCTGGGGTCTTTAAAAGTGCAATCGAGTCGGTGGTCACTTTGTGTAGAGCTGACGGACTGTCACTCGGTGGGACCGCCCGTATAGGGGACGGTATAGGGGATGAAGGAGCTGAATTGAAGAGTGGGCTCCATTATAGGCAGCTATAGGAGATGATAGGAGCCCTTATAGGAGCTTATAGGAGTCACGGTTCAATGTGGGTTCCCTTCGCTCTTCCAGCTCTTCCAGTGACCTGCGCCGCGCGCAGCGCGCGCGGAGCGTACGGAGTGTTCGAGTGGCCGGAGCGCAGCGGAGGCCCGAGAACCGGAGTCCCCCGGGGAACACCCACAACACCCGCATATTAGAGACAAATCACTTTGGGCTTCGGTTCAGCCAGTTTCTAGCCTAGAGTGAAAACGAAAATTTCTCGTTTTATTCATTTCGACCATGTCCTTTGTCCCCAAAATAAGAGAATGTGTTTAAAAGTCATCGAGATTCATTATTGTTTGTGTACTTTTTGTTGCTTCACTGTTCACTCGGGTGGCTGTCTGGGACGACAGACGCCAAAAGTCTATATTCGTTCCGTTCTCTCATCACCCGAAGACTTTTAATAGGAAAATTGCGAATGGAAACACATTTTATGATACTTCACTTTGGTCTTCTTTTTACCACTACTTTATTATTTTTATGTTTTCAAGGAAGAGAAAAGTTTTTTGATTGAAAATCTTTCGGAAGCGATTCCCAACTCGGAACTCATTAAAGACGAATTTAATTTTATCAAATGTTGCTTCTTATTTGGTTGTCATGAAATCTCCATGCAAAGCAACAATATGCTTGACGTACTTTCAAACATTTTCGAGGACTAAAGTGTGGGGAATGGGTGGAAGAACGCTTCATGGGAAAATGTCATCTCGGAAAACTTTCTCTCGCAGCATTGTTACGATTTTCAAATGTTGTTTGCAAATGCTGAGAAGTTTCTCTGGGCGAAGAAGTGCTTCCCGATTAGAGCTAAAAATTTTGATTTTCCGCAAAAGTTTCCGGGCGGGCGGGTGATGTGAAATTCCAACGTTACATAATCTGATAAAGAAGCGAAACTTTCATCAACTTTAGCTTTTCTTTCAGTTGATAAATGAACCCAATGGTTAATTAAATTTTGTCATTAAGAATAGTCGGATGTGCGAGTGACAAAAACGAAGCGGAATTGAATTTGAAAAATGAATCAGATTTTAAAAAATTGAAGTGATGGAGATAAATGGTGGTCTAAAGATTTGCGACCCACCATAAGGCGACCATCAACCGTGTTCATGTCATTTGCGATCGTTTCCCTCTTTTCTCTATTCATTTCGTTCCACAAAAAAATTTGCGGCAGCATCGAGAGACGTTACAATTCCTCGATTAAAATAATGAGAAAGTTCAATTTATAAAAGTCATTGTTGGTCAATGTCAAGAAGACGTTGGCTGGTCGGAAGACGAAACGAGAGCGTTTGGAGAATGGAAAGAAAAGAAGAGAAAAGAAATGGTCAATCAGGAAATTAGAAATTTAAATAGCACCAGAGATTGAAAAATGCAAGCTAGACGAATGCCGACGAAGGGTCGTGCACTTGAGAAGTCACGTTTTTGATCTCTTTTGGCCACGAATTTTTGTTTGATGTTCCAAAATCAGCGTTGGCAATTAGAAAACGAGTTGTTTACAAAGTATTTTGCACTTGAACTCTTCGGAAATGCTTTGACCATGACGGTGTTCGTGGTTGACCTGGTCGAGACATTACACAAAACCGTTTTGGGATATATTTGACTCACGCGTGGATTTTGGCAGATCATAAACTGTGTTAACGTAAGAACAAGACTGTTTTCAAGTCCGAAATGACGTCTTTCAATCAGTTGAAAGATTTCAATGAGAATTTTTATTTATTCAGAGTGTTTCGACGAAAAAAAGAAGGTCATTCCGTGAATTATTAACTCTTTTCATCTTATTTTTCTGAGTCGTCTCTTAAAAGTCGCTTTTTGCGTCTCATTTCGATGTATTCATATCAGTTGTTCAGGTGATGATGCAAACTGCAGAGGTGAGTTTGATGAATCTCCCATTCAGATTGCGACTCTGTGCTTCGCATTGTTTGCGAGTGTTCGACAAATTCCGAGAAGGCAAAAAATAAGCGGCAACGCGGCACATAGTTCGGAAGAAGCTATTCAAGTCAAAGAAATATTTACATTTGGCATTGGGGTGGGAACGGCAGTGATGGAATGTTAAATGATGTTACTTCATCTCATTCTAACCATCAGAAGTATTTGAAACTTAAGTTTTTTGGAAGTTTGTGGGTTTACCAAGGTTGGATCAAACTAGTTTGGTTTATCTACGAGAGTTTGAAACTTTAAAAAGCTCGTTCAAGCTTTGTTTGAAGCTGTTTTATGTCTAAAAAATCTTTTCTATTATAGAATTCAGTTGACATGTGGGACAATGTAACGGTGTACCTAGGTTCAAAAAATCATTTATATCCTAAAAATGTCTTCATTCGAAGGCTGATGAAAGTTTGTACAGGTTTGACTTGTCTTCATGAAGCTTCTGTTACACAATTAATGCTTAACCCACCAAACTTCGAAACTTTTTAGTTTATCTAGCATGAATAACGTTCAAACACAACTTTACACTTTTGATGTGGCTTCTGATATTTAAAACCGTCGAAAAATCCAGTTTCTGAACTTCCGTTCACACGCAAAAGTTATTCATTGGTCCACAATTTAAGCAAATGACCGAAAAGCCTTCTTAATTGCATTGTAATCAGATTCTGATTTATGGCAATAATTTATCTTACATTGCTGCCGACACTTTTTGCAGTTTCGTCGAAAATCTTTCGACGTGTCTTAATCCATTATCATAATTCGAGAAATTGACAAATTAGTATCGCGTTTGCTGCAAAATCCGCTTCTTGAGCTGCATTCTAGCTTTCAACTTAATTTGACTTATTAAATTTAAATCTATTTAGTGCCAGCCAATAAAGTGCTTTGAAAATCTGAATCGCGCATTCTTCTGTGCTTTTTCTCGTCTGCCTTCGAGTGAACAATTTTTTCCTTCGCTCGCGAATGTCAAATGCAAATTGCAAGTTGATCTGGAAATTGAGGTGCTTTCAGTGCGTTGATGTTTCTGTTTGCATCTCGGGGAGACATAATTAGAGATTTAAATGCAACATGTTGACCGGAGCCAATTTGTAAGCGAACAAATAGCTCCGTGATTGAAAATGAAAGGGAAATCGCTGCGGTTTGTGAAATATTGTAATGTAATATTTCTCTTTACACGAAGTTTTCTTCTTATTAGTAAAGCAAACAGTGATGCAACTTTCAGATGTACAATCAACAACTTCTTGTTGCTATCCAATTGAAGGACAGATGAGATGCTGAAAGTCAATTAAAAGCAGCCAAAGTGATGAAGCATCGGGTTTCTACGCGTCATTTTTCATCGCTTTTTTTATTGTGCACATAATTCTCTCTCGCCAGCGTATGTGCAAGTGGCTGGCTACAGCACCAATTTGAATATCGCATGAAAGCGCAATATTGAGTGAATATAAAATTGTTTCAAATGAGTTTTCAATATGTGCTCGGAAATTGTATCAGTTGAAATAAAAATAAATAAATACACAAATACACAAATTAATTTATTATGTTGGGCAGGGTTGTGTAAGGAGTCCGTTGATTTCAAAAGTGATTATTTAATTCTCTAAAAGCCGATTGATTTTCTGTCTTCGCATACTTCAGACCGATACAGGAAACATTTTTAGTCGAGTTCTTCGACTATTTATGATATTTCTATTTGCAAACTTCTGACTTAACTGCTGATTCAAGTTTTAAATAAGTTTTAGCCCAAATAATACCAGTTTAAAGCAAATTTTATTCCATTTTTAGCCCAAAATTTATACCAGGCAAAAACCAAAAATTAGACCAGTTGATGAATTTTTTTGGCTGGATCTATTAAAATCATTTAGACGAAATTCTTCTGGTTCAAATTTAAAATAAATTTTAGGCGACTTTTCTACAAGTTTCAATACAAATGAAATTAAAGTTTAATGTTCATTATATTTTCCTGATGATTCCCAACTCTTTATATAATGCCCAACCCCCCTCCCCCCCTTTTCCAACCCTTCCCTGACAAACACACAGCTTAACTCATTTAGGTTTTGCTTTTCTCCCTCTTTTCAAATTCATCGCTGCGTTATCAAAGTGCATTCACTCATACATTGTGCTCGAGACCTTATGTGCTGACTGTTTCCATGCCGTTCGTGGCGTTTTTGCAACGATTACCTCGATATATAATCTCGCCGCGTAAAGTTTCTTCTCCGATTTCTCTCTCCACGCTTCTCTTTTGTTAGTTTCTCATTCAGAACCCGAAAGGCGAAGATTGAAACTCCCGCTTCATTTGTGAATTACAATTTAAATCGGAGTAATATTGGGAACGCTTTGGCAGTTCTCCGAAATGATAAATGTCACGAGCGACACTGCTCATCATTTATATCGCTTCCTGCATGTGTGTTGTTCCACTTCCCTACCTATTGTTTCCCCGTCTCATGCCGTCTACGTATTATCGCACTCCAACTCAACACACAGCTGGTTACACTTTTAATGAATTGTTAAAACGTTATTTCTTCGTGGCGAATAGAAAATTTAGCTGTTAAAATTTCGCGCCCAGTTGGAAACAGTCAAAATTCATTCGGTTGAAGCCTCAATTAAGACTTTCATATAGCGACTTTAATGATATCTCGCAATTACCATCCCCGAAACCTCTTCGAAATTAAAGTTTTCGACTGTAACAACACATGCGAAAAACACAAAAATCGGCGCTGTGACGTCGATGTCTGGACAGCGTTCTTATATGGTCAAAAAGAACACAAAAAAATTATAAATTTTTATTTTATATACAAACATGCAAATGAGCTTCGGCTTGTCGGCTGAAAAGAGTTTAAAGTTGGAAATAAAATCTAGTGCAGAAAATGAATAAATTTTGACGTTGCCAGGAGAATCGGCGCGAAAAGGCATTTCCCATGCTGCCATGCGATTGCTATGATGACGATGACGTCGCATAACTACCAGAAAAACAGAAAAACAGTTTCCCGCTTCTTCCCGGCGGCGACAAGAGACTTTTTTTGCGCAAGCTTTTTAGTCGAGTTGCGAGTGCTTCGCAACCGGAGAAGAGTCAAAGCAGATTCCGGTGTAAAAAACGGCGATTTGAAAATAGATTTTGACGTGACGGAGACGCAGACGATGAAGACACAATGATTTTTAATCAAATTGACAGCATTTTGTGGGAGTTTCTGGCTGTGACGTCAATGAACGTATTTTCGTTCGGCACGTGATTTTTGACATTTTTCCGAAGCTGTACAAATCTCGTTAACTTCAAACTCGTCATTTCGAACCTTTTTATGGAATTTTTCTTTATCACGTGCTTTTTCCGTTCACTTAGCAACGTAATCGCTGCTAAATTCTCCTGGAACATCACTTTAGTTCCAACCCACATTGTATCTCGTCGAATAACCTTGAAGTGCTACGAAAAATATTATTCAGCCGAGTACTTGAGCATCTCGTCTGCAACGCGTCTCCAATTCGGCCTTTATAAATTATGAGTTTTTTTCTTCATCGCACAACAACAAGGAAAAATGTGCAACGCAGAGCGAGAAACGAATCGAAAGAAGTCAGAAGATTTTCTCTTTTTAACGTTTTTTAATGGCTCGAAGTCGAATAATTTCATGTCAATTTATTATGTTTGCGTCTCGCGGCGTGTCGTTATTTCATTTCTTCTTTTCGACGAATGCCTTTGCGCTTAATGCACTTATCGGCAATAACTTTTTCGGGTGAAACCTTTCGCAAACTTTATATGCAAATGACGATGTGCGACTTTTAATTTTCAAACATTAACCGATCTGGTGTTCTTCATTCTTCTCATGCGAAAATGCAAATATGAGATTCCACAGCGCCGATAAATTGCGCAATATTGCAAAACAATTTCAGCTTATTGAAAATGCATTTGGCGGTGATTTCGACCAACCGAGATTTGACATTTTGATAAGCAGCGCTGCTAAGCATTGAACGAATTTGGAAGAATTGTAATTGGATTAGATTTTAAGAGCTTTGAGCTGAACTTAAGGATAGACAGACAAAGTTTGTAATTAATTAAAGCTAAAAAAGCGCTTGAAGTAAGTAAGGTAGCGGCAACAGTAGTCGTGGTGGACAGTCAGATACTAAGTCGTTTTATCGACAGAACAAGAATCAAAAAGTGTTTAATCAATGTACTAAGTAATGTGCAAATAAAGCCTTAACAAACTGGTAAACTGCCTCAACAAAAATACATAACCAGAATCTTGCAAACTCTCGAAGAAGTCCCTGCAAATCCAACGTATTTTAAATGCTGGTTAGTTTGATGTGGAATTTCATTACCGTGAATCGAGAGCATTGCTATAAAATGTTCACGCTCGTTTAGACTTGATTGGCATTGAGATTAAGACCGACGTGGATGATCCATCCGAGAAGCTTATAAGCGTGCGCTGCATCAATGTGCACAGAAAATTTCTTCTCTGCGTTATTAAAACTTCTTCGTCGCCGTCGCCAACTCTTTTCATTGAAATCGCAAACAATATCGATGGAATTTTTTCCATATAAACCGATCGCCTCATAATTAAGAGCTTCCTTTCTCTCTCACCCGCAGCTAATGACTCGAAGTTCATTTTCATTTCATTTTCTTTTCACTCCTGCAGTGTTTCGTGGAAATTACTCGCAAATCTCTCGTTCAAACAGTGTCTCAAATATTTACACAGCAGATAGAACTGAATCAATACTTTGTTTGAACAGGGGCCGAGAAGCGAGAAACGGGTGGCAGAAAGGGGTGGTGGTCGCCGTCAAGAAAAGCGTTCGACTGCACTTCCCTAGACTCGTGAGCCTTTGAGTGTCGCGTTAATAAACTCTTTAAAATGCCATAAGGAGCCGCAACGAAAGTGAAAAATCTAGAAATACTTGTTTCGTGCGCGCCGATTCCACATTCCCATATACACACAGCTCGGAATTAAGATTATGATGTGTGTTATGACTCCATGACGCAAAGTTTGAGTGTCTCGGTTCAGTGGCATTGGCCAGACCAGGCAGAAACAATTTCCAGATTACTTAAACTATTGTACACCGAGCGGGAAAAATAAAGTTTTTTCTTCTTCTTATTCGGCTGCTTACGGTCCGACACTGGCATTTCGCTTTATTTCTTCTTCCTGCTGTTTCTGCTTCTCTTTGCTTCACTTTTCTCTCGAGCTTTGTGTGCGGAGAAACTTGAATTTTATCTCTCGCATTCTGCTTGTGAATGTTTTGTCATATCCATTCTTAATGCTTGTTGAAATGTCTTATAAGCATGAAAATTTATTCCGATAAGAATTCCAGGGGCTTTTGAGTTCTTAATCTGATGTTTTGTTTGGATTCCTGCTGAAGGCACAAAACTAGTTCCCTGTCGTAGATTTTTGGTCAATATTTTTAATCTCTTTATTCAGACTCGAGTCTCGAGCTTCGGGCCAATCGAATGCTAAATAGATGTCAGCATCAATTATCAAGCGCCTCATGAGAAAAAGCAAAACAAGTTTCTGAAGTGTTTTTCCATCTCTTCTCACTTCAATTTCTTAATTTGAGTCAAACTGAAATAAATGTTACAATGAGAAGTGAGAATATGAATTATTAATTTATTAACACTTCATAAAAATCTCTTCAACAAGCTTGATTAATTGATGGATGTTTGACTGTCTGAGATGAAAGCTTTCAAACTTTCTGATATTTTAATGTTTTTCTTGAAATCGTTCCGGGAAGAAATTGTTTATGCTGCTGCCGTCAATAAATGTAGAACAATCTCGTTGATCGTTCGCTCTGGTGAGTTGTCGGTAAGCTTCCTAAGTCTTCTCGGAAGATATTGTTCAACTGACGATTGTCTGCTGCGTCACAGTCAAGTACAACACGCTTTTCCGCCTTTTTTACAAGTGATTCATGGAAGGTTGTAGACGACTTCTCACTGTTGCTGAGGCAACAAATTTTATGGAAAAATATTTTTTCTAGCAGATTTCCTGGATTTAGTACATCGAATGTTCAAGATTTTTCATTTCACGAGCACATTTTATTTGTTCATAAATTTAAATACTTTAAGTTTCCGACATCTTTGCAGAACAAAAAAGAATTTGTTTCGTTTAAATGTCAGGCTGTCTTTAAAGCCCTTAGTGATACAATTTACTCAATTTTCAATGTCTTCATGTGCATTCTTATTGATTGATTGATTGATTCGACCTGTAAGTTGGTGCCATTGACAAGTTCTTATTTCCGCCTTACGGCCACCAATGAAGGTACGATCATACAGACTTCGTGGACAAGTCACCGCGTGCCCTAATGTCTTCCTGTGCTTTCTTATTAAAGTTTTTCAAAGTGAAAGTGTATGGACTAACTAATTAATTCACGCGCACTTCAAGCTAGTGTATCAAATAATCTCTTCATTCTACTTTTCTCTTCTATTAGTGGCAACAGCCGTTGTTCATACTCAGTTCATCGATTTTCCTCGAATCAATTTCCACTATTAAAATTGCATTTAAAAAGTCATCAATCTGGTTGACTCCAATAATATTTGTTCTCGGAAATCACGGCGAGTGAAAGTTGTTCCGAGAAAAGTCCCAAACATAAAGAAAGTTCCACTCGAAAGCACACGAGGAGGAAATTTGTGTCAGCCAATTTTCCACAAATTCTTCCTTTTCTCGCTCTCACTAGCCCTGCTTCGCCGCTTCACCTTCAACAGGAATGAGATATGATAGCAAATTGTGTTCGTTCCTTCCAATCCCTCCCGTTGCTGTCGACGTTTTATGTTTGCAAGTAACCAAAGAGTCATTACGGGCGAATGGAATATCCAAACGAGAATCAAGTGCTGGTAGCTATAAGTTATGGAACGAATGCGAAGAGAAAGGAAGAAGAAAAACAAAACTTTATGATTTATGTAATTACAGCGAAGGCATCTTTGCTCCTTCTTCTCTTGTTTGCCTTCGTGTTTGTTCTAGCTTCACATTTTCCCATCTCCACTTCCCATTTTCCTTTTCATCGGGTTGTTAAAAGGATGACAATTTAAGGAGAAAAATTAAATGGTTGTAGAAAAATAAAGCGCAATAGGGTTGGAAATTGTGATTAAAAACTGTGGAATTGTAGAGACGGGACACTCGGAGTGGGAGTCGACAGGGATTATTAATATTTCTGGTTGCTGTGGAAATTTACAAGTATCAATCCACTCCGAACTAAATTCTGCTGCTGTATTTAAAACATGATTATTGTTATTCACGATCATAAACTGTCTGGTGTCTACACTGAACTTTTCCACAAAAATATTCCAATATATTCTATGTTCAATTACAGCGCTTGATCTTCTTCACTTCTCTATTTGCCTTTTCAATGCTTACAATTTTACAACTTATTGCTTTTGAAAAATATTAACTTATGAACGGGATTGCTTGTTCAATAATGTTCCATATTCCAGAAAGTTTCAACTTAAAGTTTGTTGTATTAAGGGTTTTATCCGCTTTCGAAGTTGTTCATTAAGTCATGAAGTCAAACTTTATAAATCATTTATAAACAAAAGTATTTCAGATTCCACAATGTTCTTCATTTGACTTTGTTTCACTTTCAGTGCTGTTTCTTAATTGTTTCAATGACTTAGGAAATGTTAACTTTTAAGTAATGTTTCACTTTCAATGATGTTCAAACTCTGTTTAAAGTTTACTAGCGCCCTCTATTGAATGGAAACAGTTAGAATTAACGTTAACCCTAAGACGGTGATAGCAAATTAAATTTTGCATCTAAATAAATAAATAGCCAGCAATTTCTAAACAAAATCGTCTTTTAAGAAGTACTAATAGGTGGCGCTTGAGATAACAACAAATCTGAGGTCAAACACATCCATTCTTGAATGATATCATTCGCAAATAACGACGATAAAATCATACACGTTAGTTTATGTATTGTGCTTTACAGCGGTGCTTCGGTTATGGTCCGCGTGATGCGAGAACTGTAAAAATGTTATCCACATAAAAGTGCAACAACAAGTCGTCGCAGAAGCGTCTCTGAAAGAAGGAAATACCAATGAATGCGAAATGGAGATGAAGAACGAGAAGAGACTTTAATCTTCTGGCAATTGCTTTGCGCGGAAAACAGTCGCAGATTATGAAGAAAAGAAGAGCGCGCCTTTTGAAAAGAAATTTGCGTAAAGCACTTGGCACATGCAGAAAGTGACATCGCCAACTCACGAGTTAAAAAGCTGAGAATCAAGGCACGTAAGGTGGAATAAGACAAATATTTAAGGAGTCAAAGAGAATTTGGAGTCATGAAAGTTACAAACAAACGACATAAAGGCAACGAAGGTGGGAACACATCGGAGATGACGTTGTATCATCGCTTGGCACGATTCACCGGCTAATTAAACGAAAGTTCGAGAATGTTGTGACACTTTCGATACAAGATTTCACGTTGATTTCCTTCTTTCTTTGGAAATGAATTTCTGAATGTTTGAATTAAACGCAATTAAGAGCTTATTTGAATATTCGCAAATAAAAATGAAAAAAATCAATGTTTACGAAACGGGAAAATAAAATTTGATCTCATTTGTCTTTTTTTGGATTCGTGAAGTATCATTAGCGACTTGATTGAAGGAATTTGACATTTTTTGTGTTTTTAATGAAGCTATAGTCAAAGCAAGCCGAAGTTGATGGCAAATTTTGAAGACAAATAATCTCAATGCAAATCACTTGACTTTGAATGAAAAGATAAAGTGTTTGCTCGTAAAATTTAGTTTCTATGCGTTTGGTCAACAAAAATCTTAAATTCAAACAAAAAGGATGCTTAACTGTTTCAAACTACATATTTTTAATATTTTTTCTAGTTCTTTCGCATCTTCCCCATCAAACCATCAAGTTCAAGCCAAGTTTGACAAGTTTTGTGAACTTCTTTGCATCCTAGACTTTGAAAGAATTTTTCCAACGTGTTATTATTATTAACGCTTTTTACTGACCGCTTTAACTAACTCTTTTACTTCTGGCTGCCGAGATTGTACATATTTAAATAATACACAATCCACTTCTTTAGCTTTTTTGCGTCCAGCAAAAAGGTTTTTGATCTTTTATTCTTGAATTATGTGAATTTGTGTGAGATTATTATTCCACATTGCAATCTTTTCTTCTTTCGTCTTCAGTTTGTTTCTCTCTTTCCTTGCCTTCTAACATAATTTTTTATTGGTTTCAATTTCTTGGCTGTGCTTCGTACGGTTTTTAAACTGCTCTGGTGCTTGTAAACACCATCCGACCGCATAAATGTTATGTTCACTTATTACCGAGTGTATGAGGGAGCATAAAAATCGAGGCATTTGTGCTTGACAAAACTTCTCCTTCGAAATGAAAACACTCGAGGCTGAAAAAGATTTTCGTTGCTTGTTGTGTTTCTCTCGGGTGGGAAAGGAAAGTAAACCTAAAGACGATCATTTGATGTTTCAGCATTAAATCATGCCCGTAATTGTTATGTTCTCATTTGTATGCTGTAGTTGAGCCTTTGATAAAATTTTATTCGGAGACCTAAAAGAGAGACGAGATGTTAAGATGGAGATGAGATTGCTGTGTTCGGTTTAGGGGAAAATGTTTTTGAATCTGCTGAAAAGCTTTTTCAGAAAGCATTTCAGAAAATGTGCACAAGGTCAGCTTAAAACACAGTCGAACGAAAGCAAAGCCGTACATGCAGAAGCAGAGATAAAAAGTTTAGTCACTGATGAACCTTAACATGGATTCAAATGACAAGTTTTGGCGGATTCTTAACTTTCCGGTTCGAATCTAGAAGAAACACTAGCCAACATTTCGGCATCTGTGAAATTTAATGATGTGAATTTGGTTTGACTATTTCCTAAAGTCACAAGCTTTGATTTTAGATCAGATTTTCTTTCAATTATGCTACGAATCAAGGCATATACGAAATTTTTCCAAAAACCAGGAATATTATTATAAAATTGTTAAAATCTGACTATTAAAATTGTTGTTTATTGAAAAATTATTGAATTGTGAAAGTTCTGTAGTTGGAACCAACAGAATTAGGACTGAATTTTGGTTTCAGCTATTAAATTACTGAAATCAGCTGTGAATGTGCTATGGACACTTGATAAAATCAAAAACTGATCTGCGAATACTTTACCTAACGTAAAAAATCACTGATCTCGCAAACACTTCGAAAATCACAAGTTCTCTGAAAATCATCGTTCGTTTTAATTCTGATTAGTTCTATATATTAGGCGTACTTAAAACAACGCTTTTACATTTTCCTAAAATCTTAAAACTTTATCGAACCAGTTAGTTAGAATTTATGGAAAATGAAAATTGAAAATGAGAAATGTCACCCGAAATATTTTATGAAATGTTTTTGCAATTTCTCAGATTGGAGTTTCGAAAATCAACATTTCTGTCTTGAACAATAGGCACTTGGTTGTGGGTGGTGAATTCATCGATGTGTTCGTGACACATTGAAGCCAATTTCAAGCTCTGATTAATTATTATCGAGGTTTATGCTTGTTTTGTGGCTTTCGGAAGTTCGGGAATGTCAAATGAAAGATCAAACGAATAAATTATTCAAGCCACTGTGCTAAATAAGTGAATCTTTAAATCTGTTTCCATTTAAAGGAATAAACAATTGTTTCTGCTTCTGCAAAGCTCGAAGGAAAATTCGCTCCAAATTTTGTACAAACAAGAAGCGAACGGCATGGGAAAGAAAATTTGAGAAACGAAACTCGTGAAAAATTCAACGAAAACGCTCGGTGGAAACGAGAAACGGGTAGAAGGGAGAACAGAAAATTATTACAAAATGTTGTTTTTCCGACGAACGGAGCTTTTTCACTGCTGTGGGCGTATTTGTATGTTATGTTCCTAGAATTTGGCTGAGTTCAGAGCAATGGATAACTGATTTGAGATTTATCGATAACAAAATGAGTTGTTTTAAAACCAATTTTCGAAGTTTTGGGTACTACAGTGGTTTTGGTCATGAAAAGTATTTGAACCAAGGACTTAAATTGTAGGAATGAAGATTCAATTGTTAAAGTATGCAAGACTTTGGTTACAAGAATTTATCAACAGATTTAATTAGATGTTGAACTAGATATTGCATTCGAACAAACTTAGCTTGTTAACTGAAAAACTTCGTGAATTTGATGACAATTTTAAAAATCAAACAATTTGAAAGTCTTCACAAGCCACATCGTCTACAATCTGCCCCAATTTTCCCAACGTTCTTCGATACAACCTCCAAGTAGCGCTACATAATCGTGAAAATGTGGATGCGATTTACATTCATCGCTTCTTCGCAAGAGACGAAGCAAAGGCAAAAAGCCCTTCCCCTTTCCTCTTCACTCGTTGTTCTCTTACGCGAAGTAAAATAAAGCTTCGACTGTCAGGCACGTAGCACACAAAACTTCCGCACAATTCATCCACGACAACGCGATGTGGTAAGAGAGAAAATGTTGTTCACATGGAAAATGCCTGAATTCGAAATGATTTTGAATGTTCATTGCCATATTTCGACTAGGCGCTGTGTGGGGTGGCAGAAAAGGGTGGCCTGCCAGAAGTCTTTCCTCGTTTCGGGAAATTATGTGATAGGCTTTTATGTAATATTGTGCTTAATGCCATTCTCGTTCAAATACACAGCAAGGGATGTGCATAAAAATATTATTATCAAATTATTTTATTTCGATGCTTCATTTTGGATGGGAACTTTACTTTGCGAAGGGTTGTGTGTTCGGGTGGGATGTAAAAATAGCATATTATGAATGCTATGGTCATCGATACGAGCTATTTTCCGACCATTTATTATTATTAAGCTACAATATCGAGCTTTACATGTGTTTTAGTCTTTTGTTTGTTGTGTTATTTGTGGGGTGGCCATGAAGTTGGCAAGAATTGAAATGTCAGATGTCCTAGTTCAATCAATTTCACAGATTTTTATCAAAATTTCTCGGTACCAAGAAATTAAGCTACATCTAGGCACCCTTCTTACATCATCAAAGACTCCATTCGGCTGTTGCTGGAATTTTCGGTTTAGCAACGAAAAAAGGCAAATTTGTATGATTTTTTTTCTAATGCTATCTAAAGATGTCGAAAGGATGATGAATTAGCATCCTAAAAGGTCACATTGCGAGTTTATCAACAAAGTAGACTGCTTTACTTTTAAAACACATAAAACGATGCTGCCCAGACCTTTGCAGAGAACCTTGAAGGATAACTGAGCTTGAAATTGCTCAAAATTCACTAGTTTTCATTGGAAATAATCTCGAATCAACACAATTACCATTAATTTCAACAGTTTCCATGCAAAATGCCTGCGTAATGGTCGTGCAACAGAGCGATCAGCAAAAAAGTCTGCAATAAATTTCCAATTGGGGAGTTGAAAATTGTTTTTCATCCCCCGAAGAGTGGCCGGGATGTTTTCATTAAACAGGTTTTTCCTGTCACTTTTTTTCACCGATCGAGATGAGTGTGAGGAGAGAAATTTAACGAGCTGTGTTTTGCGCTTTTTACAAAATATCCGACGAACGGATACACAGTCGTTGACGACTGAAGGTAAAAAGTGGCAAAAAATCTCATCAAATGTCTGTGCACCGCTCTTCGGTTCTTCTGTCAAGCAATTTCAAATTCGAGTAATTAAATTTCACGGTGAAAGGAGTGGGCAACCGTATTGATTAACACGGGGTGGGTGCAAGGCGAAAAGCTTGAGTCGTCAAAAGCTTCATTCAGAGCAGCCTGTCAGTGTGCGGCGATATCCATTGTCATTTTCACCCGACTCATGTTTAGACAGCAGATTTGACAAATGTACAAACGCATAATTTGCATTCGTCGTGCGGCGAAAAGTGAACAGCAACCGGGTGAATGAACTTTGCATACATTTATTTTTGTCTGATTAAATTATTACCAAATTTAAAATATCAATCGCAATCTTCCGATTCTTCACTCTCGTCGTCATCGTCACAGCAAGCGTCCGTCATATCGTCTTGGTTATTGCACTCGTTGTACTCATCAATCAGTGACTGAATTCCTTCTTCGGCGGCTGTGAACTCGCATTCTTCCATCCCTTCACCGGTGTACCAGTGCACGTACGCTTTCTTCTGGAACATCGTTTGGTATTGATTCATCAGTCTTTGAAACAAAAACTGAATCGCAGTCGTGTTGCTGAGAAAAGTCGCTGAAAGCTTCACGTTTCTTGGTGGAATGTCGCAAATGGCAGTTTTGATGTTGTTGGGCACCCAATTAACAAAGGAATCCGGATTTTTTTCCATGACCATCAACATCTGCTGGTCAATCTCCTTCGACGACACGAGACCGCGGAAAATGGCAGCGCAAGTCAAGTACCGGCCTTGGCTAGTGTCAAACGCCGCCATTTGATTGCGACCATCAAAAATCTGAGTAACAAGGTCTGAAGCAGTGAGATTTCGGTATGCTTGGCTTGATCTCGACGTCAACGGTGCGTAGCCAGGTATAAAGAAGTGCAGTCTCGGGTATGGGCACATGTTCGTCATCAATTTCCGCAAATCCGTGTTGAGTTGACCCGGAAAGCGAAAGCAAGCTGTGATACCAGCCATCGTCATCGCCACTAAATGGTTCAGGTCGCTGAGTGTCGGATGACACAGCTTCAATGTATGGCAAATATCCAAGAGTGCTTCGTTATCAATGCAAACGGACTCGTCGGCGTTGCAAATCATCTCGTTGAGACTCAAGATTGCGTTATACGGTTCGACAACAGTCTCGGACACTTTGGGCGATGGAATCACGGAGAACGAGTTGATTATACGGTCTGGATATTCTTCCTTCAGCTTTTGAAGCAGTAAACTGCCCATTCCCGATCCACTGCCACCGCCAATCGAGTGCACCATTTGAAATCCTTGCAGGCAATCGCAGTTCTCCACTTGCCGACGCGTGACGTCCAAGACGTAATCGATGAGTTCAGCGCCTTCTGTGTAATGACCGCGAGCCCAGTTATTGCCAGCGCCGCTTTTTCCCGTCACAAAGCAGTCAGGATTGAACAACCGGCCGATGCAACTACACCGGATTTGATTGATCGTAGCTGGCTCGAGATCGCAAAGCACGGCCCGTGGCACGAAAATCTCTCTCGGCCCGCATTCGTAGTACACGTTCAGTCTCTGGTAAGGCAAAATGCTGTTGCCATAGAAGTGGCCGCACCGGTTGATGTTGTGTTCATCTGAAATCGTTTCCCAAAACTGCGAAAAGTTTTCATGAAATTATGGAAATTTTCAGCCGAACTTAGCTTACCTTTTCGCCGACTTTATTGCCGCAATTTCCAACTTGGATCGAAACGATTTCACGCATTGCTAACTGATAATTTGGAAGACTGAGAGGCCAAACAAGATTAACAGGAAATTAAAATTTATTTAAGGTCGAAGTGATTTGAACGGAGAATTTTGAAAATAAACTTTCGAAAGTTTGTCAAAGATTGCTACGACTTGAAATTTGTTTTGAATTATTTTCAGCAGCATTTGGTGCACTCGCAGGCACAGACCGGATCATTGCATTCCGAACAGATGGAACACTGGTCTTCTTCGTCCTGGTTGAATAGACAACTGTCTTCAGCGTCATCGGTGCTTGCTTCAATGTACTCATCGCACAGGTCCCGCAGTGCATCCCTTGCCTCGGCGAATTCGGTTTCTTCCATCCCTTCACCGGTGTACCAGTGCACGAAAGCACGCTTTTCGTACATCGAGTCAAACTGACAGCTGATCCGATCGAAAATTTTCGTAATCGACGAAGTGTTGGCAAGAAACGTGGCTGATGCACTCATGCCTCGTGGTGGAATATCGCAAATCGCTGTTTTAATGTTGTTCGGAATCCAGTTGCAAAAAAGTTCTTTTTTCTTGCATTGGAGCTCTACCATGCCAGCTTCCACGTCCCTCGTACACACGAGACCGCGGAAAATTGCGGCGCAAGTCAAGTACTTTCCGCAGTTCACATCGTAAGTGCCCATTTGGTACGCCGGATCGAAAAGCTGCTGCACAAGGCGATTGACGGTGATGTTCTCGTATTCCTTGTTGTTGGTTCGAGAGTGCAGCGGTGCATAGCCGGGAATGAAGAACTTGAGACGAGGGAACGGGCACATGTTAGTCATGAGTTTCCGGAGGTCGGTGTTGAGTTGACCGGGGTAACGAAAGCCGGTCGTGACTCCAGCCATCGTCATCGATACTAAATGGTTCAGGTCACCCATGGTTGGATGCGCAATCTTGAGCGTGTTGAGGCATATGTCATACAAAGCTTGGTTGTCAAAGGTGACTGTCTCGTCGGTGCTGGCAATCATCTCCTTCAGGCTAAGCACAGCGTTGTACGGCTCAACGACCGTCTCGGATACCTTCTCGGAAGGTATTATCGAGAAGGTGTTGATGATTCTGTCCGGATACTCATCGCAAATGCGGTCTAGCAGCAGACTGCCCATGCCCGAACCGGTGCCACCACCAATCGAGTGCACCAACTGGAAGCCCTGCAGACAATCGCAGTTCTCGGCTTGTTTTCTCATCGCATCCAACACACTCTCGATTAATTCGGCACCTTCCGTGTAAAAACCTCTGGCCCAGTTGTTTCCAGCACCGTTGGATCCAGTTATGCAATAATCGGGGTTGAACAAGCGCCCCACTGAACTGCACCTCAGCGAGTAGATTGACGTAGGCTCGAGGTCGCAGAGAATGCAGCGTGGCACGAAGCGACAATTTTGGGCGAACTCGTAGTAGACGTTTAGTCGCTGGTAGGGGATGATGTTCTGTCCGTAAAAATGACCGCATCGGTTGATGTTGTGTTCTTCGGAAATTATCTCCCAGAACTGTCATGTTAAAGTTTACACATAAAATTCCAAAGAAGCAACGCAGAAATATTTTTCCACTCACCTTTTGGCCGACTTTGTTGCCGCAATTACCGATTTGAACGAAGATGATCTCACGCATGTTGGAAAAGTAGTTTTTTTTGGTGGTTCTTTTGTAATTTAACAAGAAATTTTGAAATTTTGAAATTTTTCGGAGAATTTTCCGCTGTTCTAGTTTGAATAAAAACTCGTTTAGTTGTGACTGCTGCGATAAGGTTGAGTAGAAAGTTCGTTTAGACAAACCAAGAACCGCTATACTTAATAGACACTGCATACGCAAAAAAGTATACATTTTGGACCAAGAATCCGTAACGGCCGTCAAAAATTCAAATCAACCCCAAGTTTTGTCACAAGGAACATGACCTGGGGATCTTTCTCGGTGGAAATTAATATTTTTGGTTTTCCGTGATCTCCTCGTCACTGCCATAGCGGAAAACGTAAAATCGTAAAAAACCGCCCCAGACCTGTTCCGTCACTTTTTTCGACACAAGTCGACCAGTGCAGCCGTTAAATTTTTCAGTGTCGATGCGAAAACCGTGTTTTGCAATAGAAAACCGTGTTTTGCAAGATCCAATCAAGCCTCATGCAATGTCTTGGAAGTGTAGTAAGTTCTTGGACAAACAATTTGAGTCAAATCCTTGGAAAAAAGTTGAAAAATGCAAGACTTAACTATCAAAAAAGTCAATTTTAATGTTCATCATAAGGTTTTTGCAATGCTTTGGATCTATGTACACTGAATAGCTACCGTTGACAACATTTTGAATTTGAACAGTCGTCTTCACATGTGATTTTTTTTCTTTCTTGAAATTAATTTACCAACTTTGGTGTCAGTCGGCACTTGAGTGTCGATTTGAAAATGTAAACAGAATTAATCAAATCAAATTTAATTGTGCAAATTTAATAACTAGCATCATCTATCACCATGTAAAAACTATCGTAATTCAAACCACTTGGTCTTGGTTTTGACGTCTTTCGGGAAGGTAAATGATGTGGCGTTGTTTTTATTGCTGTTTTTACAATTTTTTGCTTCTATTCCAACTAAAATTTTCTTTCGTGGCACTAGTTCACGTTTTAAAATCGACACTCGAGTGTCGACTGGCGATAAAATACGTTCGTCAATGAAAGGAAGACTGTGGGCAGTTGAAACCTCCTTTTTTGAGCGGGAAATCCTATTCAGTGCACCTTGGATGTACAAAAATTTAGAAAATCACGATTTGTGTTTAGAATTCTTCTTGCAAAATTTATCGCAGGTGGAGAACCAAATGAACAATGGAATCATTAACAATTCGATAGTCACATAGCAAGCATTCATCTTCCATTTGTTGGCCTACAAAAATAAGACGCTGCTGGTCCATTGGAGTTCCTTCAATCTCTTGAATCATTTGTTTGAATTCGATGACTTTGGCTGTGGGCTCGATAACGAGTGAAATTGATTTGCCCGTCAAAGTATTCACAACAATTAACATAGATGTTCGGGGACGCTTGCGTTTAGAAGGTTCCACACTTTCCAGAAGTTCATCGTAGTCGGCACGAACCAGCTTCATTTGTAGCTTCAAATAAGTGACTTCATCTTCAGCCTTCATTTTACCACGTTCTGAAACCCACAGTTTTTGAAGTGCTTCGTCCTTAGCTTTCTTTTCGGCTTCTAACGCTTTCACCAGTTTGTCGACTTCCTTAAAGACGTTGTTCTGGATTTCTGCCGGGTTTGCTTCCATCTCAACTGCTTTGATCGATAGTTTATGCAGAATTAATGGTTTTGTGTGCACTCTTAGCGACTGTTGGAAGTATTTGAAGCTTGGAAGGAAATCTTTGCTTTGGTTGCTGAAATTGTGTAAGTTTTCAGTTTACTTTTATCTTTTTGTAAGTCTCACCAGCGATCACGGTTCCAATCAAGCCTTTGTACCAATGATCTTGCGAAGTTCAATTTCACTAAATCGGAAAATTTATTTTTACATTCTCATACTTTTAATAATTAATAATTTTTTTCAATGACTATAGTTTATTGGGTTGCAGAAAAGCTTTAAGCAGTAATTTGAACTTCCTTGATCTTGTGTTCTAGATGTGAAAATGGCGAAACAAATGGATTTTTGATTCATCTTCAATTTCGTTGCCATCTATTGTAGCAGAATCGTCGTCAAGAGGTTTTCCATCAAAATGCAGCAGCTGCTGGTCAACTTCAAAATCGATCTTGGCGTGAATCATTTCTTTTAAATCAGCAATGGTTGTTGTGAGTGCGACGGTGATACCAATGACTTCACTAGCCAACGTTTTGACAAGAACGATCATGCTAACTCGGCGACGCTTGCGATCATTTGGATCACCACAGTCGTAAAGTTTCTTGATTTCCGTTCTGGCGTCGACTTGTCATGCTTTGCTTCATCCAGTTCATCGATTAATTCTTCGTCGTCATTGGCTTCGTTCTTCACATTCTCGTATGCTTCAATAAGCTTGTGGACTTCCTTGTAGATGCTGTTTTGGATTTCAATCGAATTCATATCGATTGCTGTTTGTTCAATCGAGAATTTTCAAAAAGAACAGTTTTTTAGGTCTGCAATCGAAGATTGCTGAGTTAATTACTAATTTTACTTGGCAAATTTTTTTCTAAGGCTAATGAAATTTTGCGAAGAAAAACTGTGTTTGAAATTTTTGATCCAAAGTTGCTTTGTGATTAATTGGAATAATTTTTTGAAATTTCAGCTTCTTGACCAATTCAAACGGAGAAGCAAGTGCAAAGTCAAGTATTCAGTGGGGTTGTAGTAACTCAATGTGCGACAACCTTCTATTTCCTTTCTTGCGGCAATGAGACGCTGCTGATTACGATGAATATCCATTTTGGATTGAATCATTTCTTTCAAATCTTCGACGGTTGCCGTTGGTCGGACGAAAACTCCGATTGACTTCCTTGTCAATGACTTCACCAAAATAATAATGACACTTGGGCAACGCTTGTTTTTATTAGTTTCAATCATTGCTTCAACCGCTGAACACGAAAGCGCTAAGTGGACCTTCAACGCCTTATTTTCGATTTCAAGTTGTTGGTTGTCGAATTTCTCTGCTGTGGCTGCTTCCAATGCTTTGACGAGCTTGTGGATCTCTTGGTAAACATTGTTTGAAGAAGCGAAGTCTATGGATTTTGATTGAGAAAATGTAAGTTCCGACTTTATATGACCACTTAGTGATTAAGAATTTTTCGCTTTGGTTGCTGGTACTTTGACCAGTAGAATGGAAATTCTCTGACCACTTAAAGTGAAACTGGATCGTATTTGCTACTTGTTCAAAATTATTAATTGCATTTGTTTCGCAGTTGTGTTAATTATAAAAAGCTCCAGTAGCTGGCGAGGGCAAAAAGTTTCGGTTTCCTGGTTTTCATTCAAGGCAAAGTGATGGAGAAAAACGGAATTTGAGCTGGCGTGCCCATAATGCAGCTCACAAACTGCCCCTAAACAACATTGATAAACTTTCGTTTTAAGTTGGACGTGTAGAGTGCAATTGCAACGGAGTGTTCACAATATTCTGCTTCACATTATGAGTTTTTTAGCTGTACGGTGCGGCGAGAACAAAAAATGGAAGGAAGAACGTTAAAACTATGATGGAAAGTCCCTTTGCAGTGTTGCTACCATGAAATTTTCTCTCTAGCTGCTTTTTTTAATCAAAGCTTCGGAATAAAAATTCTTCGGGAAAAAAATATCTGAAAGTATTTTGGGCGGCATCCACCAGTGCCTTTGTTTTCATGATTATCGAAGCATCACCAGTGCTTCGAAGTAGTTCCACGTCTATTCGACTTCTCCGTTCTCGTTTGCAGTATGATAAATGCCGGTTGGTAGATAAAGTTTTCCGTTTTCTCTCTCACGACTTCTTCCTTCTACCCTCACCCTTCACTTGTGCCAGAGTGCAATGGACTTTTTTGTTGTCATCATGATGAAAAACTTCTTGGTATAAGCGAGAGAAATTCAGTTTTGTTTGTCTCAGTATTTACTTTTTTGTGTCGACTCAGTCAAAGTCTGAAACAAGCGTCTGGTCATGAATACAATTATTTACGGAATCTCAGGAAGATCGAAGTCGATAAGAGTTGTTTGGAAAGCTTTCACTCGAACATTAAAATTTAGACCTGGCTGTTGAAGTTCAATTGCAAATTCGAACTGAATATGTCAAAGATGTCCAGACGCATCCTTGATTGAACCTTTTCACTTCGATCAAATGTCATCTTAACAGTCTTCAACCTTAGTCTCCACTTCTCTCGCTTAAGCACTCTACTTCATCTTTACATGCTTTCAGTGTGCACTAATTTTTCTCTTGCAAGTTTCTCTTTATAGTCGGAAAAGAAATAACAGTACGAAAATTTATAGATAACATAAATGGAACAAGAAGCATAGAATAGAATGGAATACATAAAATAGTTTTCAAAACAGGGGCAATGGCGGTGTTCAGGGATGGAAATTTATTGCTTTTTGAAAGGGTTTAAGTATACAAAAATAGTTTATTAAAACGAGTTGAAAGCAACTTAGTAAAAATCTAATGAAAAGCCTGAAAACTTCTTGAACTTTTCCATAAACTTCCTTCCATTTTGAACTTCCATATACTTTAAAGATTAAACTATAGTTAGTTTAATATAATTTTTTTTTTGTTTTTCCACATTGCACTGCAAAAAGAGATGATTTTTGCTCGTTTCAAGTCTTATGTGACAGGCACAAAAAGACGAGAGAGAACGTTAAAGTATTAAAATATTGCAGCAAAAACATAATTCAAATGATTATGCAGAGCTTTTTCCTTCCATTCCTATGTCTCTCTTCACAATAAAGTGGCGTGAATTATAAAACAGCATGAAAGTTCTGACATAAAAGTGAGACGAAAAGGAAGCTTTTTGATCATTTCTGAATTTTTGCCTTTTCATTGTCTTTTGCAAACGATTTAGAATGTGTCATGGAGACTTTTTGGAAGTCAGACAGTGACATTGATTGGATTTCGTGGATTGCTGCATTCGATGTTGATCAATATTTATTTAAGAATTAACATTGTAGAACTACGACGCTATATTTTGATTCCAGTGTGGGTGAGTTCGACTGTACCAATTTTTTTTTTCATAGAAACGATGGGGCGGACAACACGACCGTTTTTGTAAAATTTGAACGGTTTAGCAGTTTTTAGCAGTCTTTATCCCATACAAAAAATTCAAATTTTTTCAAATACGGTCGTGTTGTCCGCTTAATCATAAAAACTTAACCTAAACTTCCAACTTATTTGTGAATTGTGAAATAAAAATCTAATTTAGTAGCTGCTTGGGAATTTTTGTTGCAAAGGGTTTTTCCAACTGCACAACGCGTTATTTTCGCTTCTTTTCTGCATATAACGCTTATCGCTGCTACGAACGTTCTTGTTGTTATTCTTTATTTTAATTTTTGTTTATATTTTTCTCTCTTTTTCGTTCGCTTTGTAGAATTGTTCGATATTAAAAGACGGAGCCATCGCTTCGGGGATTTTATAGCGAGACTGTAATTCTGCTGCAGTTTTATTGGAGTTTCATCGTAAACAATTCGTTTAACTTGCCCCGACTTCTTAAGAGATAACTTATTGGCTGTCTTATGGACTGCAATCGAGAATCGCGAATCCGCAGAATGTTTTCGTAGTGCGAGCCTGTTAACCTTCTTCATTGTGGCCGCGCAAACTGCTGTTAATCTGTTTTGTTGCCAAAGATTCTCTTGTTCGCAATGATCTGTGCGATTTTTAGCGAACCCTTTCACTTCTCAATGTTATGTTGGATTTGCCAACAAAACTTGACGCCATCGCTAATCAGAAAGAAGCAAGACCAGCGGAAAAGATTAAGAAGGTGTCACTAATCAGAAGGTGACAAAGCGTGATATTGTGTCGACTACCGTCAAAACTTTCAAACTTGTCCGCCAATTTTTGAAATCAAACGATTTTGTTTTCTTTTCACGCTGTTTGCGTTTAGCGAGATCAGTTTAATTCGCTTTTAATATCGCGACAAAAGACTAGACGCGATATGATCTCGTTCTCACTGCCAACGCAGAATACAGTCACGTTGAATGCCACCGCTTGCGATTCAAACATAAACTCAAACCAGAAGCAATAAACTTATTCACGCAGCTCGCAATGCTTTTCACAACGACATTCGTCGTCACCACCCATATTTTTATTTCATCTTAATAGCTCATAACTTGTGCTTCTCCAAGGCAATGTCGTGTTCGTTTATCAGAACTTCTCGAAGAACTCTTCTCTTCATCGTTATTTATGAACTCAAGTCAGGAACCAATTAATTCAGATTACAAGTGTATGGTGCACTCACCTCCAAGCCATGATTCCCTTAAGTCGTCAGCACAAATACTGAAGCAAGTTGCAAACAAAGGCGAAATGTGGATCGTAGTGAAGTGATCTCATCAAAAATCTGTCACAAAAGTCAACCGGGAAAGTCAACTTGAAATAAGAGACGAGAAAATCTGGAAAAGCTCTGTTGTTTGTGATGATGCAAGGTGAAAGATGCAGAAAGTAATTGTTGTACAGAGTTGTGATGAAAAAATGGAAATTGGTGGTAATATGTAACAAAATTTTTAACAGTAAGTTGAAAGTGCAGTGGAAACTGATAAAAATTTGACAGCTTCAATGTATTTCTGATTGTTGCGTTTAGTGCTAGGGCTGTAGTTACAAAATCGATTTGAAATTGTGTCAAAGTTGAATAAACATCAACACAATTTACAAGAAAAAAATCAATATAGGAAGCTAAATTATACTAATTCGAAACATAAGCATCTTAATTCATCTATATACATCCTAATTAACCGTTGTAACTAATGAAGTTCTAGAAAACTCTGTTCACAAGCTTTCAAAGTCCGTTTAAAGCAGCCAAATCAAATCTTACCTTCAAACCTTGTGATTCAAAGACATAACTGCAGAACACTTTTACTGCTTGCAATGGTAGCCTTCGTTTCAACACATCTCTTAAGATCCACCCACGTCACCGACAAAAAACATTTTTATGATATTAATGTGTCATGTTGGGTTCCGATCACTTTTGGTAAATACTCTTGAAATGAGTTTCATCCATCACAAAAATTCACAACACGGATGCGACGGACAAGAAAAAGCAATTTCATCGTGTACGGCGTCCACTGAAAGATGCTTTTGTGAAGATTGTTTTCGACTTGGAGAGACACAACAAAAGGCCGAAAATTATGATTTCTCTTTTCTGGCTTCGCGGTGATATTTTTGTACGCAAGGCGATACCATTCAGCACCTTTCAAATTGACTCACATTAATTCGATTAAAAAACATTTACGAGAGAAATACGATTCTTTTAACAAGCCATGTCCTTGACGAATCAAAGCACACAACACAAGACGTGCGGCTACGACCTTTCACAGTTGTTGTTGCTCAAGTTTCCATTTTGCGTAGACGTTAGGAGAGAAGATGATATCTTAATTTATAAATAGTTGATTTATTTACAGGGCAGGTTCGTTAATAATGTAAAATTGTCTTCAGTATGCGCTTTCAGACCGAAACAATCGGTTCCAAATTTGACCAAGATTTAAGCCAAAAGATAATCTCCGAGACTTCATTGAAAGGCGATCATCATTGAAAATTGTTTACTAATTCAATAAATAAACCAAACTTAGGCTGTACAAACGAACTCCAATTGGACACACAATAAATTAATTTTAATACATAAGTCATAATTATTCATTCCATTATATTGCTTAAAGTCACACTAAACAATAATAAACACCGAGAAGGTTCATGCAAACTGATGGGAAATCTCTCTGAAGTGGAAGATGATTCCGGGAGTGACGTCGAGTGGCCAGTAAAATCTTCTAATATTCTAAATTGACTTGGAAATGAACCCAGGGAAGCACTTGACATGTGAAACGTTATGTCTAAGACTTCTAATCTCCATTTACCACCCAATTGTCTTCTCTCATGTGCGATGATCTGCCAAGCATGTTCCTTATATGTACAAATCAATCAGGAAGTGTACGTGTGTACATGCACTTTCTGTGTTTGAACAATGTTCCGAGAGAATCATGCTGAAATTCGGAAGCGAAGAGAAAAAGCGTTCTGTGAAATTTCTGTACGATACGAAATTAATGCACACGGAATTGGGTCATGAATTCGTTCGGAGATTATTTTTCTCAGCTTTATTATTGTAAGAAGATAGATTCGAGTAGTTTTAAGTGTTTTACGATTTTCGTGGGGAGATGAACGAAGTGTTCAGTTGGAATTTGAAAGGTGAATAAATTTTCCTTAGGTTTTTTCTGTGATGGAATTTCCACGTCACAATGTTCCCGTGATGCTAACAACTATCTTAGGACTCAATTTCCGTTTTGCAGAATGCTGCAGAAAAATTTCAGCTGATTTCTGCATAACTATGCTGAAACATTATGCAGAATAAAGCAGCAATTTTTCATCAGAATGAATCACATTGTCTCCGATTGAAACAGTAGGGCGTTTTTCGTCGGGAAGAAAAAATTCTGCATAATTCTGCAGAACGGAAACTGAATCCATTCACCGTTAACAACTACAGCTAGGCGCTGAAGAAACGAATCTCAAGCTGAAAACTTCAATAAAACTGCCCAAGATCTCAAATCACTAAACATTCAACTGATATCAAAGATGAAATCAATCCGCTTTGCAATCTCAGGTATACGTTTGAAAAACTTGGAAAAATCGAAACTATTTCATTCAATAAAAAGTAAAGTTGTTAACTTGTTCCAATCCCTTTTGTTTACGTTCATAATAAAAACTGCCAAGAAACTATTTATGCCAACCCCATTTCAAGCTTTGCCACCTTTAATCATCAGTTGCGAATCGTAACTTGAACATTTATTTTCAGTGATAAAAGCAGACCGACTGAATCTAAAATGTCCATTACCATGAAAAACTGTTCCAATTAAATCACGTAAGTAGCTTTAGCCATAAGCTTCATGCTGCAGAGTATTAAGTCAGTAACTGATGGAGTTGTAAACGAATTCAATACTCAGTCGACAAATTAATAAAATCGCACAGCGAATTTTTTTTTTCTTTAATTGCTTTAGACTTGAACAATGGTGACATTACATCTCAATTAAATAGTATTAGCGCTATTAATAATTTTATTAGACAATTTGTCGAGTGACTGTAAACTGTGTTCGCTGTCGATGCAATTTGCTGCAAAATTGAGACGTTTGAAGTTGATTTATTTGCATGTGCAATCCATTTACTACCGAAGTACAAATATTTGCAGTGATTGAATTGAGATTCTTAAGTCACAGATATTTCCAATGAGAACTCGATGTTTACTGATGAAACATAGCTGAAGTTGGCACACATCACAAGCAATCGCAGCAAAAGCAGACATCGTGCGCGCGGGCAATCAAAAATAATTATAATGCACTCAATTTCCATGTATGAGAACAAAATGCGATTTAAGTTGTTGTCATTTGTTTTCGTCTTCATATTAAAACAATTGCAATGATATCATTTCATTTTTCGCTATTTATAAGCTCGGTCACCGCACACATGCAATTTTCGCGTGTACACTGGAAAAAAGGTTACAATTATTGATTTTAATTCTGTTTTTATGCCTTTTGTTCGCTTTTCAAAATCATTTTCATGTAGCAATAATTATTGCCTGATACCGTGTAATTGAAATAGTTTGGATTTCAATGTGTGATTGTGTTGGTGCGGATAGCCTTTGAGCTGAAATGTTTAAGCAGTGATGATGTTATTAGAACAGCTTGATTATTTTGTTAAAATTTATTTTAAATAAAAAAAAAATTTTTAAAAAAAACTGGAACGTCTGCCACATGTAATAATTCATAGGATTTGAACCCCAAATTGTATTGATATGATAATTTTTATTTGTCATCTGTAAATGTACGATTTGAAAATTAGACAAAACACTGTTTAAATCCTACAAAACTAATTCAAATTCAAGCTCAAACTTTCAATAAGAAACGCGATTAAACTTTCAACTTCTTCACTTAATTATTTCTTAGTTTATTCTCAGTCCCTAAATTTGAATTTTCCGGTGCAAAATTTAATTTTGCGCTAAGAAATTTGGTAAATCATGTCCAACCTTCGGCAGAATGGGATCTTATGTTGCATAATTCGTGGCCAGGAAGCCGGCACACCTTGCGTAACATAATTTATGCGTAGATCCTTCGTAACTGCTGTAAGTGGAGCACACTTTCCGTCTTTATTTACTCCAGCGACGCTGAAGCGAATGAAAATATGGACACTTCGGAGTGGAAACTTTTCCGTTGTTCAATGGTAGTGAGCGCGTGAAGAAGAATTCATCGGTGGGCGGCTTGAAGCGGGCGGAAATTTTATATTCCTATTTAGCGATGTTTAATGTTATTTTTATTTAAACTTGAATGAGAAACTCAAGCTTTTCTGGGGCTAAAATTTATCTACCGTCAAGGGAGAGATCTACTTTTTTTGCTGCTACCTGAATCAGGGGGATGCGATGGTGAAAATGTGTACCCATCGCTTTTTACCGCTTTTCAGTTTAGTGTTACAACATAAATTGTTCCGAATAAATTAAATTTCACTTCTTTTCTCCCGTCCCGATTCAAAACGCAGAGAATTTCCATCCCGAAAAGTGCTTGTGAGGTTTTTCTTGTTTATCTGATGCTTCTTTTCATTATCGCTTGGATAGCAAACGGGTTGAAAGAGAACGGAAGATTTTCAGCTTGTATTGCTTAATTGTCATGGGGAAAAAGATTTTTCTTTTCATAAAAAGAATGTTTAAAATACAAAAGCACAATGTTTACTGCTTTCTGCGGTAAATATGTGAAAACATTTTTCTCGCATCCCTTTCCACACCTCGTGTCTATGCCACCCTGCAAACTGCCACTTTGTTGTCGACTTTTAAAACTCGAGTGAAACAGTTGTGCCGTCTCCGCTTAATGCCTCGTTCCCTTCTGGTTGATGAAAGCGGGGCTTATTTTGTCTAAATTTTGATAAAAATCATCGAGAAAATCGGTAAAAAAACTAAAAAAGGTTTGTATTGAAAAACATTTACCGGGATTTGAACCTTTGTGCTTTAGATTTTACTACTAATGAGTTATTCTAATCAATTTTTACTAATTTTCTAGAAGTTTAAAGTGTCGAAACCTTTGTAAAAACTTTTAAAAGAACCAAGCATAAGCTTACAATACAAAAATACTTTGAACAATACTACAATCCGTAAAATATTAAAGCTTATCCAACATCACTAACAAAGTCTCCCCTTATTCTATGAAGATTGAATTTCAAAACTTGATAACTTTTGAACTTCTTGAAAGTCAAAACTCTCTCCCTGAAAAACGGGGTGAAATTGTTCCGGAAAGCTCTACTCAGTCGAGCTTTCATCATTATCTTCTGTTTGATGTCTATAAAGCGATTATTTTCCATCATGCTCTTCTTTTCACTTTTTCATATTTTCAATTAAACGATAAGCGAAAAACACACAACAAAATAAAAACTGAAAGAAAATTTGTCATTGAAATATTTTTTCGCTCGTTCCACACTTGGTAGACGTACATATACACGCTTCAAGCGCAAAACAGAACGTCGTACTCATTTGCCTATAATGTATACAATCTTTTTCTTCTTCGTTTTGTAACCTTCCGTGTTGTTGTTGCTTTATGAGCGACGAATTGCAGGGTTGGCAGAAGTTGTAAAACAAACAAGTTTATGCATGAATCTCAAGAAGGTTGCCGCTGCCGTCCCATAATCGTCTCCGGTCATAATTTAATGACTCCTGTTGTGTTTGTGTTGTTTTGCATCATCCACTGTGCCACCAGTCGAGGCATAAAGAACCCATCATTGCCTTCTTGCTTTATTGGCACCCCTGATGAATATATTTTTCCCTTCTCTCTCACCCCGAAAATGTGTTCACTATAACATTTTCTTCCGAGGAGGCAGCAATATGTGCTGTGTTTATATGCAGAAAATTCCCCTTTCTGCTGCTTAACAAATTTATGTTTTACGTACGTTCTTAATACCGAAAAGAAACAGAGAATTTTTTCCACAATATCTACTCGACGGCGGACTTTTTTTCTTCTTCTGCTTTGTCTCTCTTCTCCAAATCATTTCATTTTCTTCGCTCATTCCATTCATTTTTCTTTCTTTGGGTCCCCCCGAAGAATATATTTTTTTATTTTATTATTTTTTCAATAAAATCCGTAATGAGAAGCAAAAAATCGTGTGAGAGAGAGACTTAACACACAGAAACTCACTCACACACACACACACGAAGTGACATCGCAACAATGGAACTGTATATAAAGAGAGCGGGAAGTCTAGTGACGAGTGAGAATATCAAAATATTCACATTGTATGTGCACCCAGCTGATAGGATAATCATATTAAGTGCTACTGACTTGCAACACCAAATTCCAGCGTAACCCCGCGCAAAGGATTACCAGCCCCCAAATAATGCACCATAACGATGAAGTGCTTAAATCGATTATGATTAAGCAACTATTAAGCACACAAACATTAATTGGGCGTTATGTGCTTACGCGAAAAGCGAAGCGAAAAGAAGAACGAAAATGTTTTATTTAAACATTCAAGCGTGTCTCTGTCAAGCCTGTAATCTTTATCTCACACTCTCGGCTATTCCATGACGTTCTCTCCCTCTCTGCATACCTCTCGGCACTCTCAGCCGGTGCCCGTCTCGCAGACGGTTCTCTCTCAGCGAAGATTATTTCTCGCTCTTGTTATGTACAAAAAATGTTTTTTTTCTCGCTATATCTGATACTTGTACTATATCAACAACGTTTTGGCTTAATCGGTCTCATCCTCCTCGATTTTCAACACGATTTTCTTTTCTCTCGGCCGCTTACTCTCTCGTGCCACGCTCTCAAAAATACGAATTGAACCGAACGAACGAGTCAATATTTTTTGTGATTGTTTTCTTTGATTCAATTAAATTTCATAGTACACATTCAGTATGAAAAAATCATCGTAAGCGTTAAAGTCGTAAGTGGCCGAGACGGTGTTTCTCAAAGGAAAATATTTAAAAAAGTTATTTCTCTCAGCTGAGTGAAGGCAAAAAAGTGTTTTGACGAATTTTACGAAAAATTAAAACAGAAATTTATGAATCAAAAATCGCCAAGGCGAGAAAATTGTGTGAAAAGTCGTGAATCAAATCATTAGCGGGATTTTATTTTGGTGATAAACTGTTGACATTCAATGACGATCATCGATTAAAAGTTATTCAAAACTACACTTGTGTAAAAAAACTTGTCATTGACTTAGAAACAAAAATTAATAGTGGAAATATTCAGTGCAACAAATTGACACGAAAGTTTAAGTGCTAAGACGTATTAATTAATTAATTGATTAAAGCCCCGAAAAGCATTAAAATAAATTAAGTGTGGAAATTGATAACAGAGAAAAAAATAAGTGAAAAAGTGACGACAGACAAATTGAACTCAAAATTGAGTGGAATATAATTGCGAGCGAGATAACTGATAAGGAAATAATTTACATTTTCCAAGTGAAAGAAATTTACGAGTGACATTAACCCCAGAAGTGACTATTGACGTGTTGCAAACATAAATATTCGTGCCGCAGAAAAAAAAACATAGATTTTTAAGAGATTTTGATTGGATTAATCTGCGGCGAATAAATCTCGTTCGGATTCCTTTAATCGACACTCGGATTTTCTCTTGACGATTAAGTGATAAGAGGTAAGCAATTATACGCCACTTTATGCTATTGACAGTGTTGACAGGGAGTGAGTCAGTGTGTGAACGGGAGAAAAGTTGAATGAAAATTATTTCCGCGACAACAAAAAGAGAAAAATTATGAATGAAAACAAATTTTATTTTCTCAAAAAATTGATGGAAAAGTTTTGTTTAGCCCCAAAAATAAGTTTAGCGAAAGTTTTCTTTGTTGTTGTTTTATTTCTAAACTAAAGAGTTGAAGCATAATTCTTGAGTAGTCGTGTCTCAAATTGATTCCCCTCGCTTTACTATCGCGAAAAGCCCGCACACCTCGTCATTAAATCAATTAAAAACTGCTCTTAGGAAAAACTAGAAAAATTGTGATAAAGCTGCTACTCATTTGCACAACCTTTTCAAGAAAATACCTTTGAATTGCGATAAATGAGCGAGAAAAAATCACAAGCCGAAGTGGAGCAAATGTCAGAAAAGTCGATTGTTGTGCTTTATATTTTATTATATTCGTTTGTCATACTTCTACGTTTTTCACTATGGAAAAAGATACAAACACTTGTAGGGTTAAAGATGGTCATGAAATGATAAAATTGAATTTTAAAGTGTGCAGGGCTAGTGACAGTGTTTGAATAATTTAACATTTTTGATTGTGTGTGAATGTGTTGGTGTTGGTGTGCCTAACAATTCTTGATTGTTCAAAGTTAATAAGGGTTCACCCTAGTCATAACATTAATCTAGAACAAGCGGCAGGGTTGCCACATAGTTAGTCAAGGTGCTTCACCTTAACACATTTGCTTCAGTTTAACAGCTGATTCAATCACTGATGTACTAGATTCGGTGTATTCTTTGGGTTCAAAACATGGTCATCAACCCTGTTGATGCTAGTTTCACATTACAAAGCTTAGAAGTCAAAGATTTTTGATGAACGTTCCGAGATTATTTTATCAACATTAATTTGTCACCAACCCTAAGTTGTCAGTGTCTTTTTCAACCCTAACGGTCTCCTACCCTATTTATAATTTACGTCTGTCATTAACAAAAATTTCACTTTGCTACCTTGTACACCTACCTTAACCCTACTAGTCTCCCTTTGCCATCTCTGGATTCAAATAGGATAAGCTTTAGCTATCTTCTAAGCAGCATAGAAAAACACCTCAAGACTCAATATCTTTATCGCTAAAAAATCAATTTTTCTACAACTGACTCGAAAAAACGAGACTTAATAGTGTAAAAAAATTGTGAACGAACACAAATGCAATGGAAATTATGAGAAAACGGCAACAACGAAAAACAAGATCGTTATTGTTTATGAATTATCTTTATCTTTTTTTCTCTCTTACTGGCTGTGTGTGTGAGTGCTTCAATGATGGGTTGAAAAAGACGTGCTACTTTTAAATATTGACATGACCCTCCACTCGGATATATCCGACGTTTGACTTTCGTCTCTCATTTACGCCAAATTGGTTAATCAAAACTGTATTAAGAAGTGACGTCTTTGCCGTGTACATTTTGAAGTCTCTCCAAAAGATGTTGATAGCTTTAAAGCCTTCGTTGCCAAACACACGGAACACATTATGAAGTGAGAATTATGAGCGCAGGCATCGAAGCAGTTCGTTTAGATTAACGCCAACATCTTTAGTCGCTGATTATGTGATTACGAACGGTTGACTTGATATCCGACAAGCGCCACAAGATGTGACACGAGTGAAAAGGCGAACACTGAGATCTCTCAACACTCACTTAAAAGATAAATCAGTTGGAATTAATGTTGTTTTGTCAACGACGCTTCGCGGCCGCTCGAGCAATACCCCAAAAATGTAAGCAAAGAGAAGAAATAAGGCGCACAATGAAGCATGGAATTGTTTTTGTTTTCTTCACTGTTTTTCAGCGCTTCACTTCACGTTATATTGGGACCGAAAGGGGGACAGAGCGAGAGACGGAAGAAGAAGCACGAAAGTAGTCACAAATCTAGTTAACAGCTTAAGCTGCTTGTTTCTCGAGATCTTGAAGAGAAAAAGCGTCGAATGTGTCACAGAGACGTGGATGCTTGATGATGTTAATGTTTCTTGATGTCATCGAGACAGAATTTCTTTAATCGCTTTTAATTTTTCCCCCGCACGATGGTTGATTGAACTTCGATGATTGTAGCCGAGATGAGAAATTTATTAATTAAGTCATGTTGTGATGAATATTAAAAGAAGAAAGCACGAAATTAAACCGCAGACGAATTACATGCCTAGCGTAACCCAATAAATAATTTTCTCCAATATGAAATGAAGTTTTAAAGGCCCCCCATTTAATGATTAGGCTCCCACAATGAAAAACATAAAAATGTCTGTCACCACGCTTAAGCCTGTTTGCTTTTTTCGCCGAATACAAAAGACTGCGGAGAATTATCGCTAGACATCTGTGTTGAAAATAAGTAGTCCGAGATAAAAACTATCGTTTTGGGAAACAGCAAGCAGCTCAAAGATGGAACAGCGAAGGTGTTTATGCGGGCACGTTCAAGATTAGGTTTTTTCAACTGATTTTAATTGGATCTGATAAGATTTAAAGAGAAACCACTTTGATAATTGAATTTTTATGGAAAGTCAAAGCAGCTTTGATTGATATCATTTGTTGGAAGTTTTAGTTTTTGGCAGTTAATTGATTGATTGACTTGGCACCAAATTCAATTGTAACGGTCAATTGAAATTCAAATCTCTAACCTCAAAACATTTGTCATAACCTTAAAGTTTCTACTTTTTATATAAAATTTAAACAGTTCACAAAAAGACATTCAATGACCAATCAATCAATCAAGAATATGCAATTAAACCTATATGCATTAAATAACTTCAAAACCCGTCATCCCCGCATAAACCCCCTCAAAGTAAACTCGATAAAATTATGAACGACGACGAGATAACACATCGAATCCGGAATCCGCCTATTCACCGCCAAAAAGAAAAGAAGAAGAATAATTTTAAACACATATTTGCCCACCGCGAAAAAGAGAATCCGAACTCAAAACGTGTTTTGATTTATATTTGGAATTATATTTTTTGTGAAAAAGAGAAGCAAGCAATTCAAGCTCGATAAAGCGCAACCAGTAAGTCAAAACAGAGTTGGGGCTGTGTTGGTGAGTGTTTTTTCCACCGCAAAGCCTTAAAACGACAATTTGTCAACTTAATTGATAAATGTTTTTGTCGTGCGGACGCGAGTTTTCGGAACTTATGTAAAAAGCGTGAGTGTCTGCGAGTTTTTTTCAATAATTGTTGATAAGTGTTGTTGATACACCTCGGTAACCTGTTGTCTTGTATCGTTTTCGGGCTTAACACGCCAAAACCGAACCCGCCAAGCATTAATTCTTGTCAAATATGAAATTTCATCTTTGATTTATCGATTCGCGAACGTTTCGTCACGCCAAAGCCACGATGATTCCACGAATTCTGGTTTTCGTCGCGAGCGACCTTGACTTGAGAAGTTAAGCAACCAGATTTAACATTTTTTAATGTTTCATTACATCTCTTTGAAAACAAGTTGAAGCTGTATTTTCTCATGTAGATCACCGTACGAGGCTCAGCTTCATTGTGCAGTCAAAGTCAATTGGAATTGGTTACATGCTTCGGCCTCCAAACTCGCATTTCTTGGCTTTGCTTTTTCTTCTCGACTTCAACAGCAAACAAAACAAAATATAAAATCGAAGAAGAAAAAATATAAAATCGATAACCATAGTCAACTAGTTACATCTTTTTATGCCTTCATTCCATTCTCTTTTCGTTCACATCGCGAGCGCACACACCGCACCAGAAAAGAAGAGAGTTCATGACCCAAAACAAATAGCACTAAAAATGTTTCTCGTTGTTGTGTTGCTGAAGTTCTTTTCAAAGCTACTTTTTGCTTTATCTTCTTATTAGTTAATTGTGTGTTTCGCGAAACTCTGTGTAGATTTTATGCTGTAAAAATAAAATAAAACTACACGGAGCTATTCGCGGGAGAACTAAAGAAAACAGAAATGACAAAACACTGAAAAGATGCGCAGTGGCGGCGGCAGGTGAAATTGGGAGGGAAATGAGGGGGGTGGATAAGCCATCTTTGAGATTAAAAGAAAATTGAATGCAAGCTTGACCTGCTTCTCTTAAGGCTTGTCACTTTTTCGATAAAGTAAAGAAATTAAAACTTTAAGGGTTGCTTAGGAACTTAGGTCATGATTTTAAGGAATAAATATTCAAATTTAAAACATTGTTAACCATTAGAACCGTAGGAACACTGATCATAATAAAGTTTCTTACATTTTTGTAATGAAATGCTTTAGAACCTTGAAAAGTGAGGTTATACACAAAACTATTTTGATTCGAACCCTTTCTAAACCGGTAAACTTCTGTTGACATTAGAAATAAGCTTGTCACCAATAAACCGCTCAGTTTGTTGACAAAATCGCTGAATTGCCCCCATAAAATCTCAGTCGTTGCCTTCAAGAAAGAGAGTCAAAGCAAAGCTACAGAAAAAAGCACTATTCAAATTAAGATTTCAATCGTACGGCGAACAAAAAGAAGAAGAAGGCGAAAGAGATGAAAACGTAAATGAAAGAAAATGTATATGGAATGGAAAAGAGTTCAATAATAATTTTTCTTTACATTTTTTTTAATTTTTGTATAAACAACTGAAAAGCAACAATAAATTAAATAAAAACGTAACAAAACGGTAAAATTGCTTATTATCGAGAGTTTTTCTCTTTCCATACACAGTTCAACTCTCGCTTCGTTTTGTATTTCGTTTTGTAATCATAAAAACGCTGAAATTGTCGACGCTTGGGTGAGAGCGTGTAGAAACACATCGAGTGTGCCTAGCTGGTGACTTTTTGCGGAACTGAAATTTTAATAGGAACAAAACAGAGAAATGTAGGTTGGGCTCGAGATGGTGCCGTGAAAAAGTTTAGAAGATCGTTAATTGGACGAATTGGAAGTAATTGAGTGGAACGGGACATTGCGCTAGTAAAAACGGAGATTATCGGTTAGAGATCAACATAGGAAGATCAATTGTGTTCGAAAACATTCACTTTGGGTGAAAAAACCATGTAACTTTGCGATCGATCGCGCGGAGAAATTTATATGCGCCGATCATCGGTTAATTATTGTTTTTCTCTTCTTCATTTCCTTGCAAATCATGCGCTGGTAATCGCGATGGTTATCAAAAACCAAAGATTTCTTCGCAGTTCTACAAATCTACTTGAATAAATGAATCTTTCTATGACTGCGCAGACCCACTAAGCCCCCGGTGAACCATGAAGCGCGGTAAAGTGGAGAAGGAAAGTAGATTTAGTGTAATGACCTCGGATCTACGATCAAAACAGCGATGAGTGATGATCAAAAGCTTTCATTTCTGGCGATTGATACTTTAATAAAGCTTCACGGATCTTGGAATCGTTTTTTCGACAACATTTTTGGAGAGAGAATCCAGCACGGGTTGAATGAATTAACGGCCCCATGAGCTGATGTATGATCGGAAAATAAATTCTGTCTTCAAATCTTTCATTCTTGTTCTTTCTTTTGCTTCTTGTGTGTACACTTTATATTCCACATGATCTTTCTGTTCACGTAAAGGAGAAAAAGTTTATTAATAAAAATACTTTAAGAACTCGGCGAAGAAGAAAAAGATTCTTTTTCTGTGAAAAAATTATTCTTCTTCATGTCTCTTTTTACATAAAACTCCAGCTCGACGATTCTTCCATTTCTTCTTCACTTTATTTTTATGAGAAGAAACCATTTAACATGTATCAACAAACAACTCTGCGCATCAAGCAGATGAATTTTTTTTTATAATGTTAAAATTGGCTTTTCTTATAAATATTGCAGGATTGCAACGGATGAGTCATGTTCTAGATAGTTTAGAAGAAGTTGATACGATGATTATTAATGATGACAATCTTGAGAAGTTCTAGTGATGAAGTCATCATCTTTGTAGAGACTTAAAGTTATACAAACTTGGAACAGTTTGGAATGTGGAACATCATAGCAAACATAACCTGAAATTAATGACATTGCTACTGATGACATTCTAAATAAGTTTTGACATCAAAGACATCATTAATTTAATTGTCTTTAAGTCAAATGTTTTCAAGACGATTTTTAAAAGAAATTTGCATCAAAATTGACACAGAAAACTTAACCTAGTATCGACGGCACCCAACCTAGCCACCCTGTCATCATCAATAACTTAAAAGCACATACATTCGTTCGCAACGATCACTTACTTCTCTCTCACTCGTTCTTTTGTCGACTGATATAGTACAGTAAATAAGTGTGTTTGGCACCGGTGAAGAGTTGATCCGATTACCTTTTTGTTGTGTTGTCCAAGCAGGCGGTTAAGTGCAGAAAAGATGTGCACAAGAAAAATAATGTAAGCGAAGAGTTAGTTGAAGAGAAAAATGAAAATGTTAAGAGGTAAAAAAATGTTTATAATGTGATCCAGAAGGTTCTGTTTTCACATCTCTTTGCCATCTCTTTTTCGCACATTCTTCTACACTTTTTGATGGGAACAATTTAGCATTCGTTACAATATTGAGATCGCCTCTGTTTATGCGCATATTGGAAAACATTTTCCTCGCTTTCTGCTTCATTTTTGTTCATAGTCGCAAGCAGCGGCGAGTCTACGATATAAATGGCTCGGGGAAAAACGCTGGCAAGTCTGTTTGTAGCGCTGCTTCGGCTCTCTTGTGAACTTATCAGATCAACGGCTTTTCAGTTATCGTCATGCTTCTTCCATCTCGAAAGTTCTCTTTTCAAATCACTGCTAATTCTCAATTCATTTCATTTCTTTTTCGCCTTTTATGCCAATTTCGCTTGTGGTGATATTGCTGTTACCTTTTCGCAAACAATCTCTCATGAAGAGAAGTGTATGAAGTTCATAATGGATTTTCTGTTTGCTTCGTAAAAGATGACGACGACAAACCGAGAGATAAAAGTGCATAAAAATTGAGCTTAGACGTCGACTTATCTGGCGCAGCAGAGTCGAAGGCGGAAAAACGGGGCCCCATTTTAATTAGCATTTACAATTCAACAGTTCAGTAAATGATTATCAACACTTCATTAATCTAGTCTCATGAAACCATAAGTTTTTCTAATCCCATTACTTCGCCACCCCTCGAAGAAGACGAAAAATTTCTCGACGCAAAACTTCCGACATCAAAAATATTTTCTGATCTCTTCGCTCACACACTCGAATGAGAGTTGATGACGCCAAAGAAAGCAGGCAGCATAAGCGAAAGAAAAAGATTTTCCGCTTCATTCTGTGTTCGGAGCATTAAGCATGAGGTACTGACGATAAAGTACCCGAAAAAGAAAGAGAAAGAAGCGAAGAAGAAAGTGTTTCGTGTATCGCATTATGAGATGATGATGCGCGGAGAAAAAGCTGCGACATTGTGGTGGCATTGAACGATATTAATGATGACTACGATGATCAATGATAATAGAGTGGAGCTGGGTGGGGGTTGGGCTGGCGAATATCAGAACCCATTTCAAGATGAGAACAAACGACAAAATATCCCAAACGAGGTTTTATTCAGTTTGTTCCTTTAACGACTTTCTTCGCTTTGCCTTTTTCCTCGATGCCGCTTTTGCCTTTCCCGGCTCGTAGCGAGCATTTTCCCTTTTTGCCAAAAAGATTTGCCTTATTTAATGCTTCTGCTTCTCGTCCCCTTTCATCTGGGGGTGGCTTTTCGGCTGTACATAGAATCCACTTTACCGAAAAGAGACGGAAAAGCTCTGTCGAAAGCGAGAGATTGTGTGTGCGGGTGGCGGAGCGGAGGTGTGGGAAAGATTTATGTACTTGTTGGAAGCATTTTTATCTGCTTCTTCTTTAACGGCACCGAACGAAGAGCTTTCGGGAGAGAGAAAACTTTTCCCAAGCGCAAATACGAAGCAAAATTCTTATCGTCGCATGAGAAGAAGGAAAATCATCTTCTCGGAAAAGCTTCTGTGCCACCAACCCACTCCACACTCACCCGCAACGTAACATTTTTCTTGCCGTTGTTTAAACGAAAATATGTTTCATTAAATGGTTTTCACTTACACATCTTTGCTTGTGTGGAAGTCTCTTTGGTCGGAGAAGAAAATTTTCTTCACGTTTTCCTTTCGGAAAGGCGGAGGGTGTGAGTTCAAGTTCTTCTCTCGGGTGGGGTTGAAATTCAAAAAGAAAATATTCTTTGAAACTTGACGTTTGTTGTCGTCTGCCTTACTCTTGAGCGGGTGGCGGTGTAGGTTGGGGTGTCGATTCGTATCCGAAGATGCTTGAAAAGAATTTCTCGTTCGACTCTCTTAAAGGAATTGAGTTTTTTCCTCGAGTGAAAGGAAGAAAAAGTGGGACAAAATAAAATCATATTTTGCACATAAGTTGCCACGGAAAGCTCTACTCAATTGATTTGTTGAAATAAAATATTTCCTTGCCCGCTTGGGATCACCATCGCATTTCTTATCATCACAATTCGGACCTTTTTGCATGCCCGGAATGTGCCTACCTTTGATACTCCCACACACAAAGCTTCAAATGTTCTACATTATTTTCCGTATTTCATCTCTCACACTTCACATTCTATTCTGACTCCGGAACAAAGCCATTATGGTGTTTGATAGCATCGGTCTACCTTCAAGAACAAGGGGAAGTGAAAAGAGCGAAGCGGGGAAGGGAAACGAATTACGTAAAAACAGGTTGAAGAAATGTTCCGTCCGAGATCAAACTGCACTTGCCTGATTGCCTGATTGTTGATACGTTTCTCCACCATTTCTGCTTATTGCCCAGCGCATGAGACGTTAATTAACACGTGCTTTCTTGTTCTGAAGCAGCTATCGAATGGTGCGTGGATTGGTGGACGCAGATAATCGCAGAACATCGAGCAGAAAGTGGAAACGCGTTCAATTGATCTTGATCGTAATCGTCTTGGGTTACCGGTTTGGCTGGTTTGACGCGTGATGCCAATTCTTTCAGACGTAATAAAATCTTTTAATGCATGGGTAGTAATTTTTTTTCTAGCTAGCACTTTATTCCAATAAGCCGAGTGTTGGAAATTATATTTTATTTATCGGGATCGAGTGCATAAAATTTTCACAAAATTTTTCATAATTTAACTCGAAACTTACAAACATTTCTTGGCTATTTAAAGATTGTGCTGATCTAATGTTTGTTTTTCACTAAAACTGCTATCGAGTTAACTTCAATTCAAAGAAATCGCGAAGATATTTCTGATGAAAATCAGTTGAATAAGAATTCTCGCGCACGAAAATCAATTTTTGTTTACATTTCTCACGAAAAAAGATTTGAATTGCGTTGTTTCACTTAATAATCTATCGATATGAAACGAGGTCTCCATGATGAAAGTATCGCACATAGGAAACTTTTAAAAATAGAACAAATTCGAGAAAAACACATAAAAATACAATTTAATTTTCATCGGATGATCCGATCGAAGCATATGGAGAGAAGTGGAGACTGAAAAACGACAAACGCGAGTGGAAAAATTGGAAAAGTTTCAAAATATCTGTAGATTAATAAAAGAATTCTCGCGACCATCTGAAAATGCGATCGGAGACACTTTCGTCTGACTTTCACAGCGGGAGAAGCAGTTTGAGTGCGTTCACGAGTGTATTGGCTGTTGCTAAGTCGCAGAACGCTGACTTTCATGTTAACGCAGTAATTTCCCCAGAATTATGACGCCAAAGCTTTTCGAAACTAGGAAAAAAAGAAAAAAGGTCAACACACTTCCAACGTAAATGCAACGTGCCCTTGGCTCGAGACCCCACTACAGTCGTGAAGTTTCTATAATAAAAGCGATGAGAAAAACTAACGAATTGAATGCACTAGCTTAAGCCTCAAGTACGAATATTATTTAATTTCTTTATCGCGGAAACTTCACACGATGCGCGACTGAAAACCTCAAATAAAGTGACGTTCGTCATTGAAAGATTTGATGGATCGCTTTTGATAAGTGTTTTTATCTTGAATGACTGGTGAATGTGCTCAGAAATGATCAGAAAAGACGTAAAAACTGTGTTCAAACATGTTTTGGTTGACGTCACATGGTGATGGATCCTTCTGAAAGACAATTAAAAGTGAAATAAAAACTTTCAATATTTTGATTTGCATTTTCAACGCTCACGAGTAGTAACATTTTGCAATTGAATTTTTAAAAAGCTTTTAAGTTGAATAAGCTGGTTTTGTTAAGAATTTTGCTAACAATGTTTCTTGAAAGCATTTGTTGAATTATTTTTGTAAATTTAGAAAACATTTAAAAGCTTTCCATTGACAAAGTCATTTTCAAAACTATGTTAAAAAGATTTTGTCTCTTAAAAAGCTTCTAAATAACTTTAAACAGCTTTTAAATCTACTTCAAAGGCTCCTAAACCTAACATAGACTCAGATTTACGATTTATCAACCTTATCAAACTTATCAAGCCCAACTCTTTTTCGTGGAAAAACGTTTTTGGCAGTGTTACTTAACCTTATCTGATTTGAGCTGTTATCTCTTTGTATTCATTAACGAAAAATGTCAATTTGAAGCTCGTTTATTTAACTTATTTTGGAATTTTTGCGATAAGCTTTTATACGTGTAATTGGCTTTGTTCGGGATTTTTTCAACACTTTACCATTCAAGTGATAAAATCGGCTAGAAATTGCGTTTGTAGTGATGTGCCTTCGTGAAGAGTTCTGGATAGCTTCAACTCCATTATCGTCACGCATATTGAAATGTGTTGGTAGCTTAATTCCGTTATCACGGTCGAAAAACAAAATGTTTACAAAAAATCACGAATTATTTTTAGTTCTTCGGTCGCGATAAGAGAAGCTACGAACAATAGAATAACTTTTCTACACTCGAGACACTGCACGCTTGCGATGTGTCGCGATAGCTGCGCTTGCTTATCAACTTAAACATAATCCTGATATTTGACCACTAAGTCACTGAAGTGCTTGACTCTGAAAGCATCAGGTTGACCGACTTTGACGTGTATTGGTAGCAATAAGATTTATTTACATGACAAATCATTAAGATAAGTCCGTACAACTGCCTCACGATACATAAGAACAACTTTTCATTCCTTCTTCTTCGCGAAATTATTTTATGTTTGCCATCAGCATAAATATTCAGCAGGCGAGAGATGTTTCGCTGCGTTCCATTACCTTTTCAAGGACTCTGTTCGATTGCAGAAATGACTAATTGGAATGTCTAGATTTCAAGCCTTGGCTGGGATGGCCATGTGTCTAGGAATTTTCGACAAAGTTTTTTCAATTCTAGATGCTTTACTAACTTTTTAACATTTCATAGTAAAAGTTCCGATATTTTCCACTTCAAAATTCCCCCACCTGGCCACCCGAAGTCAATTTTTTGTCGTCGCTTGCGATTTTTCTTCGTCTTGCCTTCGCTAGTGCACATCAAATCGCAACAAAAACAATTCCAGTGTTTAAGCCATCGTGCGAATATAAGAACAGAGTGAACTGCTGAATAGGTAATAAAAATAAGAACAAATCAAATATCGTATGGCTCGGTGAAGTTGCGCAAATGGTGCACAACCGAGAGCTGAATAAAAAGGGAAAAAAATAACAAGCAGATAAGGAGAAGCGGAGCGAAGAAGAAAAATATCGAAAAGTCTTTTGCGAACGATTTGAATGTAAAGTTATTGCTGGTTAAAATGGAATTAAATATCCGCAGCCACTTTTGATGTTTTCAGTGAATGAGCTTGGTTAAGGGTCTCTCAACATTTTTGTGATCAAAATTGACCAATCTCAAGTGCATTGGCTTGTCGACTGTTCGTAGATCATGGAAAAATCAATTTTCACAATTATTTTAATTGTGGCTTGGAACAACAGGTCAATCAACTTGTGTTTACCTTTCCAAACTAACACCTAAATTGGCGTACAAACCCCAACTTTCCGATTACAATTGCATTAGTTTTGAATCCGCAAGAATATCATAATGAATGCTTGCCATGTACGCAAAGCAGAACACGAGCGGTGCTTATTTTCCTCGTCCACCGCTACTATCGAGGTTTTTTCTCTATTTATCTATGTGCACGTATCTCGACATTAATTATGTGCAATAAATGCAATTTTACATTTTTACCTTGCTACGCCGTGGATCAGGCTGAAGCTTATGTTTGAGTAGTCAGCGACAGTTTCAATCATCGTAAAAAGATTTCGCTTTGAAATACAAGTGGTAGCCTTAAATGACCATCAGGTCGCGGGCTTTAAATATAATCAATCAATCAATTTGAAATACAAGTGCAATCGAATGCCAAGTGTGAAAATGTTTTAAACATCGCATTTTGGTCGCAAAATATTGATTCGCGACATAAATATTCATAAACGCAACGATAAGTCGCAAGTGTTTGTTCAAAATTGCATTGATTTTTTTCATTCGGCAATTGATAGAACAACAACAGCGCAAAGTGATTAACAACTGACTGCGTAGAGTGTCTAAAGAGACTCACTTGTTAAATTCCACAACAAAAAAACCACAGCCAGGACTTGAACTTTATACAATGCGGCCATGTGTGCATTCTCAATGTCCATTACAGTTGTGAATGAAATCGCTCCTTTATCAATGCCGAACGATGATGGGATTTTCAATGCACATTTACAGTTGGGATTCTTGGAAGCGCTGGCGTGGAAAGTTGCGGAGTGAAAGCATTTTGTTTGAGAAGATTTTTTAAGCTTGCTTCGAAGGATTTGAGGAATAGTTTTTCCGTAATTTCAAAAACTTTTAACCGCGAAGCTTTTATGATGAACGATTTTTTAGTTTTCAAGTGCAACTTTCTGGTTGATGGCTTATCAACTAGAAAGGCTTCAAGTGAGAGCAACTTTGAATTGGATGGTGGTTACATAACCTCAAAGTTGTTCATTTAAGGAACTGATAACAACAACTCAAACGCACTTTTATAACCTCAAAAGTGTTTTCAAAACACTCAAAATCAATCTTAACCTCAAAATAATGTCTTTTCACCTAAACACCATTCGTAACCGTACGAATGATAATACGTTGCACGCTTTTAAAACCAACGGCCCAGTCGTCGCTGTCCGGAGCGGTTCTCTTCCTAGAGCAAAACGATCGTCTAGTGAATAATAAGAATGCACATAATGTGAACATAAGCAGACGAGCTTTTCTCATCCGAAAATTGCTTCAAACCGAGCAGCAGAGAAACATTTATAAGCTCAGCGCTTTAATGCTTTTCCACAGAGAACTTTGCGCTTGTTGCTCGGACTATCGCTTTGTGTCCAAAGTCGTTTCTATCTACAATATTTATAGCATCGAAAACTACTCTCCCCATTGTGTGTCCTTTTTATGGGTTTCTCTTATATTGTGTTATTTTTTTCGTTAATATTCCATGCCATTGCTGAGGTCTTCGCTATCTGTTTGTGTATAATGTTCGTTGGAGATTGAAAATGGGAAAATATAGCAATTTATCTTGAGTTGCTCGAGTCGGTGTTGGTTTTTCGCCTCGTGCCATCATCAACCACCCGTTCCACCGACATGCCACACCAACACAGACGCGCGGGCGGAAAATCCAAAGGAGGGAAAAACAGATGGGAAATTCGTAACAGATAATGTGCTGGAGTCGACTCGCTGGTGTGCGTGAGTGTGGGATGATGATGTAGCAATCTGTGTACATATGGAAAATCTCTCTCGTTCTCCGCTCGTTCACTTTTTTCTCGGCTTCGGGGGTGAAGGGAAAAATGAATTTTCCGAATGTGTTATTTTATATGCGCAATTTGACATTTTTTCCATCCACTTTGACTGCTTTTTCCTTCGCTCTCGCCCGCCCGTTGTGGGTGCTCTGGTGGGACGATGATTGTGATTTTAGTTTCAGGTTCACAACTGGAAGAATCGTTGTCACGATGATCAACGTTGAAACGGAGATTATTGACTCATTGAAAGTTTTTTCTCCGCTCTGTGTTGTCGAACTGTTTGTGCTCGCCGTCTCCGACGAGATGTGGAAACTTCCACCGCTGACCCATCTTGATAACGTTCCGAATCATGTTAATCCAGAAAGTTTTCTTTTTTAATATTCGTTTCATCATTAAAACAATGCCCCAGCAACGGTGAAACGAGAGTGGTGGGGGTGAAGATGATGATGATTTTATTTTAATTAAAATTTAAATCGCTTTTTCATTCGCAAAATCTTTTCAATGAAGACTTTTTTAAATAATCCGGCAAATTGCGTATTTGTTTTAATCATTTCATACTTTCGGGTGGCCTGGGCGGTTGCTTAGCCTCAAACTCGAAGGTTAATCACATTTCATTGTTCCTAAATTCAGAAATTACATTTTATTCGCACCAACACAACAGCTTAGTTCATGAGACATGGCAAAATAATGTTTTGGCAACATTTGCAACCCTTTCTCGCATAGTTTTTCCCGTTCCACCGCTCTCCAGACTGCTTTTTTCAACCCAGCCACCGCTTTTTGCTGTGCAATGCAATGCTCGGTTTCTTTTCATATCAAATCGCAGTGTTCCCGCTAGCGATTTGGATGGGGATGGGGACGGGAATTAGAACGAAGCACAGAAGTCAGTGATTCTTGAAACAAAAAAAGTTTGTTCTAGGAAATTATGGGTTTGTTTACATGCTGGTACCAGGTCGTTCTATCGGAGTCATTGATTAAAATGGGTTGATTTAGTTTCCATCACTTGTTGAAGATTGAGACCAATTACTGCGGTTTTGAAATCCAATTAAGATCAATAAATTGCTGTTTTAGAGAAATTCTCTCATAAACCAGACGGCAATCCATCAAAAATCAGCCAAAACACCAAGAACTGGTTGAATATTCATTGCTTTATTAGGCGAACACCACCGAAATATTAAAAAGCATGCAGAGAAAACAATTATCGACGTCGGCCGAACAACAAGAAGAAATGTTTTCGGAAAAACTTCATATATGGAAATGGGACTGTCGAGTAGAACAACCGAAGCAGGGGGAAGATGTGTGTGAGAAATGTTTTTCGATCGCTTTTTGGGTTACCAAAAATAGCCGACTTGAAAAAGAAACTAATGCTTGTCGGGGCTAATAAAAACAAATTATTTTTAATGCTTCTCGATAAACAAACAAAAGAGAGGCACACAATGAGCGAGAGAAAAGGCATTTATGATCCTCAATCATAAAAACATGAAATGCGGAGATTTAAAACAATCAAAGAAAGATTCAGTGCTTCGTCGTTTAATTTAATTAGTGTTGGTTTCCAACAGCATTATTGAGGCGAGTTCATAGTTTTTGCGCTTTAATCAGTCCTTTCACCCCTAAAAATTGAATAATTTCGGTGTTCACCCCAGGAGTTTTGCCCTTTTCCCATTTTATTGCAATAGAATTGAATGAATCGTCATCCGAATGTTCCTTATGGCGTGGAAATTGCTGTTTTGAGTGTAATAATGTTTTACATGCGTATAAACATGAGTTTGAGTGATTGAGATCGAGTTTAGAAAGGATTTTTTGGTCGGATTTAGTAAATTTTGATTCATGATGGTGATGACTTTGAGAAGTCAAGGTTTTTTAAGGTTATGTTGTCTAATTTGAAGGGGTTGGAAGGTTTTCTGTATTTAAAATGAAAAGTTCTTGCATAAAGAGCTTAATGAATTAATAATAATTATAAATCAAATTCAAGATGAGTTTGAATTATTTTTGTTTTTAGAATTTTCTTACAAAGCATGTTTGAGGTTATAAAATCTAAAAACCAAGCTAAATTCCAAATTGTTTAACCTCAAAAAGTCATTATCTAGCTTCAACAAACATTTTGAGGTTAACATCCAAAATCACAATTCAAAAAGTCAAAAGCCGTTACAAAAACTCGTGAAATCTCTTTTCAAAAGCCACTTTTCCTAGTTTATCTGCTAATTTCCTCAACTTCGCACAGTCAACCACAATACCAATCCTCAAATCTTTCTGAAAATTAACTAATTTTGCCATTTTCTTTCCTTTCATTCTAGGTAAGCCAATTGAACATTTCACCTCTCATTGAATGTCTTCAAAGCAGCACCATTGAGTGAACGAGCATTCAAAAAAAATATTATTTTCCACATAAAAATCCAATACAAACAACAACAACAAAGCATTCGCTCGCACGTCAGTTGATTGGAAAAGTATTTTTCCGATGAGAACACTCTTTTCACTCGATAAAAGTGTATACAATAAATTCCAGTGTTAAATCGCTAACGAAACGATAATTTTCATTATTGAACTTCACAAAAAAAAGCGGGCGAGTTGTTTGATAAAACGTTTTCCGAATCCGGGACGAAGCTCGTCTACGCTAATTTCTTTATTTGATGTCATTTCTTGATTGAATGATAATTGTTTTCGGAATTCAATTCTGTTCCTTCCCTTGTGTACAAACAAAAAGTGCGAAAGTTGCCTCGAAGAAGTCACGTCGCTCGAAAGCGGAAGCATTTGAACAGCCCCGCAAGAAAACTCATCCCTTGGTGTTCCATCGATTCATCGGAAATTTCTCACAACGGCCCCGAGAAAGGCGACTGGAAAAGAAATGATGGAAATAATAACATTAATAAACTGCCTTGTCGTCGTCGTCGCCTTTTTTAGTTTGTTTAAAAGCTGGTGGCGGAATTATCGGAGTAACAACATGATCGATGGAGGAAGAGGGAGAGACGGCTGTGTGTATAAGTGTGCGTCTATGCTTGTAATAAAATTATTCAGCGCTCTTTGTTTTGTTTCGCTTCTTATGGAAAATAAATTATCCCTCCTCGAAATAGAAGCAAAATATTCCCCGGTGAAGCATTTTCAAGTTGTGGTGGTGGCTTCGGTGTGTTAAATATTTATAAATTCATGAGTACTCGACTCCCGACCCCGGTGGATTCTGATTTTCCCGTCTGATCAAAAAAGATAGGCAATGGAAGTGACGCTTCGGTGTGATTTTTATTTATTACAATTAATTTTGTGATTTTTCTTTATTCGTGACGTAATCGCTCGCACGGCCGTGTACTCAGCACAGACAGTTATTAAACGGCCCCTTTTCGCCGTGTTTGCCGAATCAATCAGGGATTTTTTTTTCTCATTGCCTTCAAATCGGCTGCTACTCACGTCTAAATTATTCAATGGCGCTCTCACTCACTCGGCGCACTTTGTCTCACACACAAACATTGTCGGAGCTGAAAATGATCGGAATTTTAAAGCGATAAATGAAAATCATCGTTCGCCCTTCGTGAGAATTTGTTTCGTTTTAGTGGAATGAAGTCGTCTCTGAGAATATCCAAAGACCAGCACAATCTTCAATTAGCAGACACAGATTCGGGTGGGAAAATCTTTCCAAGTTTGAAATCCTGAAAAGTCCTTTGAATCACCTTGAAAGTGGCACAAACAACCGAAAAACTAATTACAAAGCTCGCTTTGCACCGACTGATCGCAAAATGACGCCAAGGAGAAGTTTTCCGATATTCACGGATGATTTTGAAACGCGCAACGGAACATGAAAGGCAAACACCACGTCTTCTCGATTCCATTGAGCTTTATTTATTCGAAGCCAAGAAGTTGGGACGGGGAACGAGAGTCGAGGGTGGTTGTGCTTGGAAGTGAAACGGAGAAGCCAAAGATAGAAAAGAAGGAATTTTCGACATAAAAGCTTCGAATGAGAAAATCGATTATGAAAGGAACGAGAAGACGAGAAGGCAAGCGCTTCGAGCTCATAAAGTGCTGACGAACCCCAAACCCAGAACGTTTTTCACTGGGCGGTTGGAAATAATATCATGCTTAGCACCATTGTTGCTGCTTTTCCTTCTCTTCTTTTCGCTATTCGAGCACAAACATAAATATTTCAACTGAAAGTAAGGGAGAAAGCCCAGCCGCCTTCCCCAATTCAGCTCCTTCGGCTGGGCAGAAGCAGCTTTTTTAATAGAATCATTTCATATTCACAAGTTGTGTGCGCCTTTCAACCGAAATAGACATTTCAAAAAGAAGAAAAAAAAAGAATTATTTCTCTGCCATTGTTGATATCCCCGTTCTCGAGGGCGCCTTTTCCTTCTCCACTTGCAATCTGATAACGGGAACGGGATTTCGGTTTAGGTGAATGAGATGAAAGTGACATGGAAAAATGTTTCATCGGCGAAATCGCTTTTTTCCTTCCACCGAGAAGAAAACGAGAAAGTCCATCGAAAAGGGAAATAAAGAAAGAATTAATCATGGTGACCCTTTTTTCTTCTTGTTCGTCCGCTGGTGAAGTATAGCAATGGAACAAGGGGGTGGTAACATTTAGAAAAACTTGTTTCTAAATCACTTTTACTAGAAAGCTTTCAAAAGCTTTGGACAGTCAGACAGAATGACTGTCTGAGTGTTTTTTTGTCTGACTGTCCAAAGCTTTTGAAAGCTTTCTAGGAAAAGTGGTTTAGAACAAGTTTTTAGAACAGAGGCGTCGAATAAGCTTCAAACTCCATAACCTCAAATAAACCAACAATTCTCGCCCACAACAAGCATCCACCAGTCTCCACCCCCTGCCGCCGTTCAAAGCACAAACTGACATATCACGTACACCGAGGATTGCCAAAATTGCGAAGATTCTTTGAAATGTTCATCTTCTTTCACTCATTTCTCAGTTTTCTCCATAATTCTGAATCATTTTCTTGATGTTCGTTTTTCCTTTCCTCGACTTAAGAAGTATCATTGTCGTCGAGGGTGCGGGGAGATATTCAAAGCAAAAGTTTTTTCTGTCCGCTTTGTTTCCTTTTCAAGTACTCCTTTCGATGGAAATGATTTTGGCATCGTTCGGTCAAGTTGCTGCAGAATTATTATCCTTTTTGCCAAGGTGGACCCTTCAAGATCATCCACTTCACCTTTCAAATATTTACTTACACACGCGTGGGCGTTGTTTGACATCAGCCACCAGGTTGTTTGACAGTTGGGAAGTCGGGCAATTTATGTGAAGGGCAAAGGTGAAACGTCGTTGAAGTCGAGATGTGTGGCTAACGAGAGTTTGAAGAAATATCAACATTTTTGAAGGTTATGAGTCTCTTTCCGTGAAAATGATCAACCACTCATCAAACCTACAATGTCGCGATCGTCAACTGCGCACAAATCGAATGTAAAGTCCCGCTAAAAATAGCGAGAATTGGAAAACGTTTCGTGACAAAAATAGTTTGCCGATGAAAGCAATTCTTTCCTGTGCTGCTAAACATCTCGCTGTTCACATCGATGTTTCATCAATGTTCCGGAATAGAGGCTAGATCCAGTTCGGAATCAGTCAACACTGCAAACAATCCAGAGCAGAAATCTATTTTAAGTCGTCATAAATGTCATTTGAAATTTAAATTGACGATTAATTTTTCAAGATCATCAAACAAACGCGAAGTAGAGGAGAAAAAAGCATGCAAATGTGCATTTTCAGATTTCTATGCGAACTCGTCACAAACACAAGCGCGGAAGAAAATCAGAAATCAAATAAAACTTCAGCAAAAGTTAATTAATTGATTGACACGTGACAGGAAGACCAGCAGTAGCTCTGTTTTGATAAAAATTCGCGATCGTCCGAGAAGACACCGCGTTCCCGCCAGACGTCCATACCAGAGACGCTGAAAAAGTAAACAACTTGGACTGTTCGCTGTCTGATTGACATTTCGAAGGCTCAACTCGGTGCTTCATACAATCAGAGACACAAAGCGACATGATAGCTGAAACAGAGAATCACTTCACTCAACGTGGATCTCCAAAACGCGATGATTTTAAATAATTAAGAAACAATTTCTCAGTTTTGTTTTGTTTTCGACTTCTCGGCTCGACTGCTCGAGCAAACCGTTTGATGTATGGGCATGTCTTTATTGTAATTTCATAAGCGTAATCGGTCAAGTCGACGCTAAATACATATTCAATCAACGCACACCCGCAAAGAACAGCCACGAAATATCTCAATGTCACAATCATCAAAATATTATACATTTTTATTTTCTGCTGCTGCTTCAATCGTTTAGCGAAGTGAAACAGAAAAAAGAAAAAAATTAAGCTCGCTTTTTATCGTTCGTAATGATGTGATTCTGTGATGGCTTGTTGAATGTCATGTTTTGTTTCATCCACTCGCCCCTCTCACTCTCGTGCGGCGGTGGTGTGCCCGAGATTATTGTGAATTAGAGGATTTTGACAACGAGTGACATGCAAGTAGTCGTTTGCTCAAGTAAAAAATTAATATAGATTTGGGTTTTGTGGTTAAACAATTAATTGACACGAGTCCAATTAATGAAATGGTGTTGAAAGCTGTACAATACTAAGTGACTTTGAAAAGGTTTGCAATCTTTTGTTTAGAAGCTTTGTTGAATGTGGATTTTAGCTAGTCAATCAGAGACAAAATTGAGTATGAGTCAGGCTAAGAAACATATAAGTCTAAGTTGAGATTTCAGTTAACCAGTTAACTCTAAATGAAAGACTGCAAATTTTCGTTAGAACTTCTCGGTTTCTTATTCTATTTTAATGTGAACTTGTTATTTAACAAAATATTCGATGATACGATAGTGTGACTGCTTTCCAGGAACTACTTTACACACTAGATAAAAGCAATAGCTGTCAAAACAACTGCAAACAAACCTACAACCAAGAAATCCACTTCAACATATTTAATTTTCAATTTAACTTTCTTTCCTTAGATTTTCTTTACTTTCAACGGTCTCAACCATCCAAATTTGTCTCTGTTTCTAACCTGACGACTGATGAAACCATCCAAACAACAATGAACATTTTCCATAATTATTCAGCTTTTATTTTCGCAGTCGTTCACAAATATTCTGATAAAAATTGAGTATTTGTGCCAAACAACCTCCAAATTTGGCTTTGTGTTTGCTATTTTTTGCCTTTACATTTGTGTGTCAACTCGTGGAATTCGAGGCAGATATCTAATTAAGGGGAATTTGAACAAAGCAATTTTAAAATCGCCCTTAATTGGTGTTAATGTTGACTCTGAACTGCAAATCAGCGCTGACGATTAAAATATTGGGTCCAAAGTTGACGGATCTTGTGTTGACTGACTAAACAAATAAACAGCTTCTTGTTGTGAGAATTTCGTTTCCAAACAAGGAAGTTTTTTCAAACTGTCAGCGAGAAATTTTGCACCTCTTCTTGGAATCTGCACTCACAGCATAAAAGAACAACGGCTGCATATCACTCGCAAAACTGCTCAAAAGCTGCTCAATTAAAGTGTCGTAAATCATTCAATTAATTTTAAGCGTCCCAACCGAAAAAAAAAATCAACAAACCAAAGACGAGCGAAATAACCGGAGCAATTTCAGATTTTTCTCGTTTGCCCAACCGCGTGTGCGAGTGCCGAGAGTGGCTGCGAAGGCGAGAGGAGAAAAAATCATAATTTGCCATAATTAGTCACGTTCACACACATTTAATAGCTAATTTAAAGTACACACAAAGCCTGCCATGCTGCCAACGAATGATAATAATTATTAAAAGATTATTACACTCTCACTCGCCTGTGCGCCTCGAGTGCTTGAGTCTATACCGATGTTCTTTAATTTCATTTAAATTCTAATTTTAGATGATCGTTCTCTCTTGCAAACCGTTCTCTCTGGCTTTTTGCTTTCGTTAATTAACTCGCGAAAGATTTTCCTGTTTTTAAGTGTTTCTCGCCTATTTGCAACTGTAACGAAAATTAATTAACATTTTACGATAATCGATTAATTGAATTGAGACTGTTTTCGAAGTCGATGAAACGTTTGTTCGAGCGAATAAGGAAACGAGATTTGAGTTAACACCTTCGATCACTTCTTGCTGACAGCTCCTTCGACGGGTTATTTAAAGCAAAATAATGTTGCCACGTGTCAAAGCTTGAACGAGAAGGTTTTACGAGCGCAGAAGTCACTGAACACGTTTGCGTCGACAGTCCAAGTTGTTAACGAAAATTTATTCACTTTAAAAGATTTTCAAGAAAACATTTTCTCTTTTTGTGCTAACGAAACTTCTTCTTGATGCACCTCGTGTCTGTCTCAATGTTCGTTCGTAACCTTTGGCATGTGCTGTTTCTAATCAGACTTCACAGCCTAAAAGTGCAACTCAATCGCTACCAAAACTTTCCATCAAGTTCACTTGTTATCGGGAAAAGCCTCGAGTCGGCTAGTGCATGCGACGACT
>JPYR01000227.1:55552-77171 GCA_000775305.1 Belgica antarctica
AAAAAACAATGCAGCAAACAAAAACTGTCCCGTGTCGAATTGTTTCAATGCTGATGATTGGAAATCGCTGCAACTTTTCACTTGTTTTTCAATTGAGTTTTCTTTAAAACAATCGCCAGACCGTAGCAAAAACTTTTCCGTTTCCAATAAATCCGCCTTTTTCTGGCTGCCTTTCCTTCTGCAAAGAAATCCGCTACACATAAAAAAGCGACTTTGTTGCATATTCATTACGAACCGATGATCGCAATCTCTCATCAGTCAATAATTAGTCGCGTTTCATGTGTAGGAATATCTAATTAGTGAGTTTTACGGTAGGCGTCAGAGATCTGACGATGTTGTTTGAAGCATGAGTGAAAATGCAATTTTCTATCTGAACCTTTTGACAGTTTGTTATGATGGCGATTCTAACTCAAGGCCGGTCGTTCATCAAACTTTGAAACTTATCGCTCCAAGCTTCTCTCCAGCGAGATTTTGTGCCTGCAATTAACGACACGCCATAAAAGTTGACGTAACTGATAAATTGCAATGACCAAATGAAACCAAACCACATAATGTGATTGACACTCACTTGATTCATGATAAGCACCAACTGTATTAGTGAAACTGTGGCAATAACACACGGCTTGGAATTTCTCAAACTGCGATAAGAAACGTTGCTTTATGACAAAAAATCAAAGCTATTTACTCAAGCAAACGACAATATTCCCTTTGAAAGTGTCACAATTGAAAGTCACTATCACCGCAAACGTTTTTCCCACAACAGAAATAGGCTGCTACGTCATCGGTAGTCGTGAGTCTTACTTTGCGTTATCAGTCACGCTTATCGCAGGCAACTCGCAGTTAGTTTTGTAGAACATTTAGTAGATAAACCGAATTGAATAATATCAATTAGCGCCTTAGTGATAGCAATTACAAAAATTTGTTTTGCGCTTTTCTCTCTGGAGCGTCTTCGAAGCGATTTTTATAAGCTGCTACACGGTTGTCAATTTGTCACGTTGTTTTATGGTAATGTTCAGTCTGAGTTAAACGTTAATGGGAAAATCTGTTTGACATTCATGGAAGTCAAGTTTGGTTGGGTGTTTATCAAGCACTGGCGATTTGAGGATTGTTTAAGGTTATGTCTATGACGGATCAAAGATTTGAAGAAATGGTGATGCTATGAAAGTGGTCAATTAAAAGTTGTCTCGTAATTTTAGTAACTTTTGAACAAATAGCAGAGTCGAATAGTTCTAGGATTATGAAGAAAAGTTCAGCAACTTCCTAAAAAGTTCATAATTTCAAAGTTCTTTTTCCGTTTTTAATGACGCACTTGCAATAACTTTGATGCGATTGCAAACGCATTTCCACTAAGCATGCCTCCAACGAAGACTCTGAAACACAACCACAATCTCGAACGATCAATTTAGCAAATCCAAATCGTTATTGAATCAGCCCACACAAGACGGAGATTTAGTGTGACACATTTAACATTTTAAAAGCCCATCAAATTGCGTTTAAAGATAAGAAGATATTTTTTCCAATAAAATTCTTTTTTAATTTATTTGTGCTGATTTTTTGCCTGCTTTTTGGATTTCGATACGCGTCGATTACAAAACAGAAAACGTGATGGGAATGTTGTGTGTAAAGTCGATTGGAAGAAAATTGAATTTGTGGGAAGATTTTCAGTTTGTTTTGCTGGGGAAATCGTTTAGAATCTGCAACTTAAATGGATCAAGATTGATCATTTAGAATTGTGCATAGATTTTGTGCTGTTTTCGAAGAACTTTATTCAATTTTATTTCTTAATTGCTGCAAGCTGGTATCAAGCAAGAGAATCGTGTTTTATTTTAAACCAATAATTTCGCGTTTCAAACAAATTAATTTTTTGTTCGTCGTCGTGAAGGCTTAGCTCGAGACTTCATAAAAGTTTCGTTTGAAACTCGATAAAAAGGGAATTCAATTGGGTGGAATGTGAAAAAGGAGAAATGAAGTAAACATGAAAACCGCAAAGAAGAAGACAACTATAAATAACACCGAATCACACACAAGAAAGCTCCCCGCTGTTGATGTTTGTCAGATGGCGCAAAAATATTTTGAATTCGCATGTCAATAGTTTCTTCATTAGGGAATTTCTTGAAGCGATATTCGATTGTTTTTTTGGTGTTCAGGTCGATTGTTTGCGCCGTGGCCGATAATTTGAAAATGTAGAAAACTTTTTTACGACCCGAAATCGTCTCTGAATAAAATTATCCGCTCGAGAAAGAACATTTTGCGTTAGTTCTAACGAAAACAGCTGACAAAAGTCTCGATACAGGTGCAAATGGCGTGACAGGTGCACTCGATTAATGGGTTGAGTTGCAGTTGTTCTCAAACCCAACACAAAATCGAATGTGAAACTAATAGCCACGGATTCATCTGTCCCTTCAGCGCGTGCTTCGGCTATTAATTAATACCGATCAATTAAGTTGTTCTGCGATCGTCAGAAGCGGAATAATTTTGCGATTTATCAGATAAAGTCCGCGTCAAAACAAATAAACACGTTCGACACAGCTCCTTATGACTTATAAAAGTCCGGATCACTTGACGCAGCCGGCAAGCGACCTTTTGCAGCTGACATCAATACCAATCGCTGACAAATCGCGAAAAAATGCTGAGTTTTAGTCTCGCATCAAAATAACTCTCTGCACTCGGATTACTGTCCACAGAATTTGGCATAAGTAACTTCCCCGGAAAAAATGGCATCCGTCCCCACAAAAAGCGCTGACTCGAGACTGCACCAAAAAACCAAAGATCTGCTTAAAGGAGAAATAAATGAGACAAATTTTTTTATCACATAAATTCCTTTTGCCCGTCGGGATCGTTGTTTGTTTATTTTTTCTTCTTTTCGTGTCGCTTGCATTGAATAAAATAAAAACAAAATTTTTCTCTCCGTCTTGCATTAAGAACCGTATCAAGCCACAGAAAACATTCATAAAAAACTTGCTTTCTTATTCTTCTCGTTCGTTCTCGTCGCTCTTTGGCAAAAGTTCAGTCGACTGTCGCTGTGTTGGTGCCTGCCTTGGTGCTTTTCTCTCCTTTCCTTTCGATTCCTTGCCTGAACGGAAAGTTTTTCCAGTTCTTCGAGTTAAAAGCACAACTTAGAAGCTCATTACACGGTTGTCGGGTTGAAGCGACGAAGACATTCGGTAAAATTCTGCAATTATTTCACTCTTTGGCATCAGCAGTTGTAAAACAAAACGAATCCTTGCCTTTGCCCCATCGTCACAGCTCGCATTTCGTTCTCTCACTTTGCAGAGACCATTAAAGTCGCATTAAAATTGCAAGCAGAGCTACGAGTTTCATGCAGTTTCTGCAGCTCCAATCTTCCAGATTCAAAGTCACTCTTCGTTCTTCTTATTTTTCATTACTTTTTTAATATTTTTCTTCGCTTCTCGACTCGCCCTCGAATCTCTCGAACAACTTATTCCAATCCACAAAAGACACATTCGCCAAATATGTGCATTTCGAGTGAACGAGAGCGAAGATATGGTGAGATGAATACTAAATTGTGCAGCTTCAGCTTATTCTCGGGCAGACACTGGTCATCATCCCCGGTGTGTGTTCAGTCAAAAGTGTCAAGGTCGTTTACCTTGCAGTCGGGAGTTCTTCTACTTTTGTCGCTGAATTAATTCCTTCATTCATGGCGCTGCTGCAGGAATTTTCCGAGAGAATAGTTTTGAATATGCGTCGACGTTTTGTCAGGTGCATAAATAAAATTGAAGTAGATTGCTGGTTGGAATTGGTTTTGATAGGTTTCTTTCGGTCGTTTTGCAAGTCTTTCGTTGAAAACTATTAAAAATTTACGATTTCTGATCAAGCACTATTTTCAAACAGTCTAGATCCAATTTTTATCCATGCACTAAATGCTGCAACAAGAGCTTTCAAGCTTTTCTACAGTTTTTCTGCATCTTCAGCGACTTTTTTCTTCCTTCCACTCTTGCATATAATTAAATTCGTCGTCATAATTTTCAACTTCTTCTCGCTTACTCGCTTCATCTCTCGGTATTTTGCGGAAAGCGTACGAAAATAAACGGCGAAAGCATAAAACACAATGACTAACGTGAAGCTGGGTCGGATTGTGCATAATGAGATAGGAATTTAAAGTGCAAGGAGATTCTTCTATAAATTAAATTGCAATTAATCTGCAGAATTTTTGCAAGTCAGCTGAATTCTGCACGACAGCGCCTGTCATCGCTCGAGAATCTCGATTTGCTACTTTTTTGGAGACTGCAGAAAGTATCGAAACGTCGAGAAACAACATAAAACAGCAAAAATATCGATTGTAAAAATAGAAAACAGCGAAAATCGTCTTGAACGTTCACTCGCTGACGTCAGGACGTCGCGACTTGCGATGTTCTCGCCGCTTCAGCTTCGAAATTCTCGCGATAAATGAAATTATTAGCGAGAGTGAAAAGTATTAATTTGTTTATAATTTTTTCTCTGTTGCAATCGCTCGAGCAGATTTTCGCTTCTTCATCTAAATGAAGTGATGATGCTTTGAACTAAATACAGTGTCGAAGCGAGTCTGTGAGTAAACAAAATCATCGAGCGTGAAAAATCTGCGTCGACGGTGGAGTTGATTTTTGTGTTTTCGTGTATTTGGTGTGTGGCTTAATAAAAAAGCAACAAAAACTGCTGCACATTTTGCATCGCAACAACAAAACTGAGTGGAGGTCACAATTTTAATCTGTTCCATGCACTCTCAAACGAGTGGAAGCGATTTTATTTTGTTTGTGTACAGTTGCGCCAGTCATGAATGAAGCACTTTTTAATTAATTACAATTTAATATTTTTTCGTTACTTGTGAACTGTTTTCCATTGTGTGTTGCACATTTTGAGTGTTTTTGGAGAAAACAGGGACTTCGCGGCTAAATTGTGTGAAAAAATCGACAAGGACAAAGAATATTAAGATTGATAGGACTTGAGAACCCAAATCGCACAAATCTCTTGAATTTTTAAATGAAGCTTGAAGTTACTTTATAAATTTCTATATTGAATTCTTAAAAACTAAAAACTTAAAGCTTAAAAACACTTCAAAATATCTACAAACCCAGAACTCCTTTTTTTAACTAATATCAAGTCTAATGCAACCCTGAAACCGAAATATGACTGCACTCATTTATTTTTTCGGAAAGAACCTGAAGCATTTAAATTTAAATATTTTATTTTTAATTATGCATTTTATTCACATTTGCATGGCTGTTTGTCGCTTCTGCCACTCGAGTAAGACAGCACGAAATCCGAGCGGGAAGCGTTCGCACAATTGCCGATCATTCTGCCTTTTTCACTTTTCTCAAAAGCTTAATTGGCGTAGAAAGAAAAATCGATTCTCCTTCACGGATCTATTAAGTAGATTAATCTCGAGTAAACATTAAAAATTCATAACATTTCTACGATGGAAGCAACACACAACAACGCCCGCCGAAAATCGATTATTTTTTGCGCAACATTATAAATATAACTTTTTCCTGAAATTTTCACTCGAAAATAATATTTTCCAGCTCTTGAATCGAATTCAATCGAAAGCGTAGTGATGAGAGCTAAAAGGAAAAGTGTAATGCGATGACAGATCATTTCCGCGTGTGTATTTTTTCCGCCCGCTTCAGTCGTTTTCTTCGATATCGAAGCATAAATATAGATTTATAATAGAGAGAAGAGTTTTCTTCGACGTCAAGACTCGCGATCTGACACACAAAGCGCCGTGAATGTGAAAATTCTAACACTTTCACTTGCAATTAGCGGTGATTTCTTACTTTTCGATGGGATCTGCTTGTGAGTAAAAGTGTTTGAGTACTTTGCGATGACTTGAAGATAAAGATGTGATCTAAATAAATATTGAATTGCCAACCGGATTTTACTAGAAATTGAACCAAGACATTCTAGTGATTTGCGATAGTTTGATCAGCTTTCACTAGCATTTACTTTACACGTGATCATTGAATGACAAAAATCGTTTTTAAATGCAACAGATAACCTAAAATCCAGCTTTTCATCCCACATTCCTTAAGAACAAACCCCAAAACACATAAAAGAACATGCGTTAAATCTCCCCCATCGACTGATTCATCTGATTATTATTAGTTTTCTCGGAAGGGTGGTTGAAAATTCTTCTACAACTGCGTCAATTCTTCTGCTTAAGCAATCTTGAAATGAATGAATGGTTGCTGGATACATGCAGGGGATCGGTTAACAGGAAGCAGGAAAAAACACTTTCCTTTCATTTTCATCGTTTTTCTGGTTCGAGAAAAGGTTAACACGGAGTAGGAAGTGTTTTGAGGAAGTAATCGTTTTCCCTTTCAGCTTCTCTCCGGTGCGAGTGGGTGCAAAAGAGAGAAAATCGTTCACTTGAACCTAATTATGTGGATGAGAAATAAACATAATTTTCCAATTGGATTCAACAGTGGCAATTTCCTTTGAGAGTTTCACCAACGGCACCGGGGAAGGTTAAGAGATTAAAGTTGAGCGTAGATTTTGGTTAAATCGCGCCGCTGTTAAGTCAGGCCGATGCTCGCATCCCTCTCATTAATGATGCTATAAGTTGCTCGGCTGCTAATTCGTTTTGAAAAGTTTTCCCCTCAAACTCGTCGACATCTCGCAACTTGTAATGAGGACGTATAGCTAAGCATTTAATGACAGAATAATTATTCATGATGTGCTTGCCATTATGCCAAAAAGATTTGTTGTATCTTCTCAACTGCTGAGAGTGAGTGTATCCAATTTTGTCTTCTTTCGTTTCTCTGTTTTCGAAAATGTGTGAGAACATCCACACATTTTCACGTCGAAAAGAAAATCGAGCGTTTTGCATCTCTCGATGATCATGTTAATTTTCATATGTTACACATGATGCTATTTTAATTCAAAGTTAAGTGACTTTGTGGCTTTTAAACGCTACCCAAAGACGTCTCGGAGAAACGATGCCGATGATGAGGTGAAGTGAGACCTAAATTTACATTCTCGCAGAGAACGAAAAATGTGGAAATTTTTTAAAGAAAAATAGACAAACAGAACGTTCTTCCTTCTCAAAAATAGAATGGCAATAAATTTCCAACTTTGCTCGCTTCTCCGTCGCTAGAAACGTTCAATACTATCGTCGCATGAACTATACGAGAACTGTGTTATGTTCTAATATCTTTCGGACTGGGCAATATTTTTCATAAGTCGACAAATAAAGTTTTAGTGGAAGTGGGTCAATGGCGTGACGATTTGAGGTTAGAAAAGTTCCTGAATGTTATAAATTTTGAGGTTAGAATCTCCAGGAACATTGGTTGTGAAAGATCCAAGAAGCTTCCAGGAATTTATGCTTCAAAAATAGTTTTCGACTGTTGACTTCAAAAGTTTCAAGAAATTTCCTGGAATTCTAACCTCAAAATTCAATCAGTTTTTTGTGACACAACTCCCGTACAATTCCCAACAAGCCAAATTTAAAAACTCTTTTGAAGGGAGAAAAGAACTCAGCGCTTAATAACTCACACATGTGGATTTAGGAATGATAATGTAAACACATTTTCCATCATGAAAAGTTTAAAGTTTTCCACGCTCTCATCTTTTTCCTATTCAACGTCGAATTAATTTTGTTAATTGTCAATGCTGAAGTCAATAAATCACAAGCGAAAAAATAGATTTTAAAATGCCGTTTTTGCTCGCTTTGTCAGCATAAATTTCCAGATTTTTTCGTGTTTGTCGAAGCCTTCGCTGCAATTAATAACAAAAACTCAGCAGTTTATGTCGTTGATTAGACACAAACAGTCGTTTATTTTGGCAGGGACGATAGTTCCAACAATTATTAGCGAAATAAATCAGAAGTCATTGGAATCAGATCATCTCCGTAGTTACCACCGCAGATAATTGTGACAAAGTGGCACCTTCCTTCCCCAGAAGAGCTTTTCTGGCACACTCCACAGAAAAAACTTGTAAGTTTTCTTCACACCAAATAAAGTGGACGCAAGTGTCATAAATACAGCAATTAAAAAAGCAATTAAACTCGCATCGTGAGTTCTGAACGCCATGATTTACCGGAATTAACTTTTCAACGGATGGGAAACGGGGCTGGCGAAATAAAATGAACGGCAAAGTTGTGTTAAAAATATGTTTAAACGATTTCAATGCAACGACGTAATGAAAGTGAACACAACACACTACCCTGTATCCCTGCTAACTAGAAGCCGTTTCCCGCAGTTTTCACTGGTGGAAAAACATTTTTCCTTCTACGAACCACCGAAAAACTATTTTTAGTGCACCAAACGACGAAGACAAAATAAAATTTTCATTCTGAAAGCGGAGAATTTAATTTTAATGTTGATTTATTGTTGCCCGAACACTTTTATTATTGTGATTCGGTGAAAATATGTCAAAATGGTGCTTCATGCCTTCAACTGCTGAATTGAATATTTTTCAGATGTGTAAAACTTGAGACATAGACGGAGTGCAGCTAGAATTGTGTGATTTATGACCGAATGAAGCGAGCATTCCGATGAACTCTGCCTGCACTGGGTCTATCGTGCGACTGTTTGAAGCGGGGGATGCAATCGGGTAGCGGAATGAAGTGGATTTATGGGAAAATGGTTTAATATGTATTGTCACATGGAGTGAATGAACTCGGCCAGGCCGATTGGCTTTTTTGACTGCCAGCCAATGAAATATGTTGGGGATGTGAATGTGTTGCCACTGATTTTTGTCATCCCCTACACTCGACAGCTGGGGGACATCGAAATCTCTTCGGAAAACGAACAACTAATTAATTAAAAATCCTTTTTTCTTTGCAGAGATTTTTATTCGCTCCTTTCAGCTGGTTTCTTGAAGGAAAAAAGTTGAATCGAAGCCAGCACACAACGGCAGCATAAGAAAAACTGTGATATTAGATTTCTTAACATTCGTTGCAAAACACAAGCGAAGTTCTTGTGGCTGCGAAAAAAGCGTGAAAAGCTTTCGAATCAAGTGAAGAAGCGAGTGAACAAGAAAGAAACAAATCAAAGATCTATAAATAATTAATTTTCTCACTCCGAAAAAGAACACAAAAACAGATATCGAGCGAGAAAATATCTTCCATAATTCAAGCAGCACCGGCAAGAAGAATACACGACGACGACTTGGACCGAAGCTTGTGTGTAGTGTGTGGCAATTAATTGAGAAATAATTATAGACAATCTGGAATTTTAATTTTCTCCCGTTCCCGCATCACACACTGTGCCGAACTGATACACAGAGCCGAGAATCGGAGAACAGCATAAACGAGTGGCTGCGAAGAACATTATCTGGATTCACTTTAAATTGAGCTCGAAAAGAGTCTCGGAACGAGATTTTTCATAACGCAAAGCGATCTTTTGTGAACCTCGCTATTAATAGGCCTCATATTCACATCATTCTGGCCTGCCTGCCTCTCAAACGCAGAACACACGACAAAGCAGCCCCGAAAAACTTTGATTTGTGTCTTTATTTGGCATTTGCAGCATTCCGTCGAAGCGTAACTGCAACATACACTCTTTATGGTGCTTTAAATGATGACGTCACATCGTAGACAGCAAGCTGAAGGAATCTTTTTCATCGTTGAAATGAGTGAGTACGCGCTATTTGAATAATTTTTGCTTGCAATCAACCTGATTTTCGTCTCGGCTTTTGCGTTTTGACATCCATCAGCCGCGCGCACTGCAGCTTTTCGGATATTAAAGCAAACTTTTTATCAACATATCAAAATATTTGTAAATATTTTGTTGAAATTTTTCTTCCTCGATGATTCGCTGTCGACGAAAGGGAAGGAAAATGTAAGCCATAAACACGGTTTTAAAAATAATCACATACAGATTGTTGGTAAAAGTGAACTCATGCATTCAAACTTTGCCTGCCTGTTGTTCCTACTTTTTTTGGTCTTAAAATAGACGTAATTTGTTTCCATCTCTCTTCCCCATCGTCAATGTAATAAAGATGCTGGGTACTTCAGACATCATTCCAATTTGTGTTCGCGCTCAAAGATGGAATGGGACATGAGACGCAATATTCGAGCGCAGTTTAATCGGGAAGAATATTTGACGTCACGCGAATTTGCACCGTTGAAGTGGTAAAATCTGCTAAAGGAAGACTTGCTGTGAATGTGAAGCGTCTCGTGAAAAATGGAGAGAAATCTTAGCTATTTGATTTGGCAGATTATCAGAAAATTTATATTTATAACCACGATGAATTTCTCAGATTTAGTTATTTTATTAATTAAAATCTTTCAAATTTCTTTAATGCTTTATGTTTCAAGTGATGAAGTGGGGTCGGTTTTAAAAGTGACGTTGCCGAGATTTAGTGCAGAAGTGTGGAAGCTTTTGTGGGAAGAACATAGCGGGAACTTCAAAGTAATTCATCAAAAGTTATCTCAATTAGTGAATTTTTATCGCGTCTTAGATCTTGTTTACAAGTTGGGCAATAAAACACTTGAAATTTTTGCTACCGAGCTTTGCATTCTTTTCTTAATCATGAAAGATGTTTGCGTTAGCCTTAACAGGTCTTTAACTACAGACAAGCTTGTGACATTTTTGCAGAAGCTGACCTTAACCTCAAAGTTTATTGCAAAAGCCAGAAACTCTCTAATGCGTGTCTATCCTCGTGACACTGATTTGAAAGCATCTGGAGAATATTTCTAGAAGCTTTTAGAAAGCTTTGCGTTTCCAATGACTTCTTTGAAGCTTTTTATAACTTTTAAGTCTGTAAAGTTATCTACATAAACTTAAAAATCAACTAAACTCTTGAAAATACCTCAAATTTACTTAAAACTTGGCAGAACTGTCAAAAACACTTTACATTCCCCTTGAATCTCCCCAAAAACATTGTCACAGCACATAAATCACAAAATAAGTTGAATGAAAGTTGTGCTTACAACTCGAGTGGTTTTCCGCTGCATTTTTGTTGATCTTTACAACACCCACATGAAAAGATCTCAAACACTCGACGATTTAATGATGCGAAAGATAGAAAAAGAGAGAAAATCGCTTTGGGGATTGCTTAAAGTTTAAACATTTACCAAAACTCACCGTGGCTTCTTAAGTTGCCGAAACGCCGATGGGCTTGATTGTCCATCAAAAGTAACGTTAAAGTTTTGGATCTCGTGTTGTCAGAGATCCATTTCTCATCGTTTCTCGCTGTTGATGTCGAATTTTTTTGTATTTTGGTGGAAAAGCAGCAAAAACAGACGCAACAAGAAGAAGTCACTTCAATTGTTGGATTGTTTTTCTCATCGCGAAGATTTCCATCGAGCAAGAATGAATCAAAAGAGAAAGAAAAGGCAGACGTGAGAGAGATTGGTGCGTTTAATTATCAATTTTACGCCGATAATTATGCGAAATTTCCACGGGACTGTTTTTAAATAACAATCGAGGTTTTTTCATTTCTCCATCGTTTGTCGCTGTTAGGGTTGTCATTTAACAGCAAATTGTTTTCTCGTTCGAAACATTCCTCGGATCTGGAGCTTGTTGAACTCTTGCAAGCTAAACTTCCGACTTTCCAGTTGGAAACGAACGCTTTTCGCAGGTCTCTTAAATCGCCTCAAGCCGCAACTCGATTCGAGTGTGTATTTGCATCAGTTTTTAACGGTGAATGCCTTCGGCTTTGTGTTCATGATTTGCACCGATTTTGGAGCCAAAGAACGAAAAAAACATTGTGGCGATCGATTGAAACGACAGCCGAGAAAATAGACCAAAAAGAAGCAAAAAAGAAATCAATTTGCATAATGAAAAATCTTTCGTCTCTTTTCAGTGTCCGAGTTTAGCTCAACAGTTGAATTGCAATATTCCCAATTTATGGCTAGCCAAACGCAGGCAACTGCACTCGACTGTCGCCAACTCTCTTCACATAATTTCATTTGCCTCAACTGATTTCAATTTATGCTCAATAAATTATGTTGTGCTCAAAAGATATCGCGCCAAGCGACGAGAAATTGCTTTTCGATTTGTAACAAATTTTTACCGTAGCTTGGACGGTGAAATGGAAAGAGAAATCTTTGAAGACACACACTTGTGTTAAAATGAAGAACAATGGCCACAAAAAAAAACACTTATTTCTCCTCGCTTTTTGCTGTTGCGTTCATATCAAACGAGCGATGAAGAAGAAAATATAAAAATAGAATTTTATTTCCGGTGAACCATCTTATACATGTAAAATAAAAGTTCCAAAACAAGACATTTTACTACGAAACAGTGGAAAAGAGACTCTCGAATTATGTGAAAATAATAAAGAAATGTGTTCAAGTTAGGGATTGGAAACGAACTCAAATTATTTTTCGTTTTCTTCGTTTTTTTCTTAATTAACTTACCCATTTTCATTCAAACACAATCAACGCAATTATGTATTCCAGTTATTTTCCTTTGCTTCTTTTCTGTGTTCAGTTCACTTTTTGACCACAAGAAAATGTACAAAAGAATAAAATAAAAGGCAACACAGAAGTGTACGCCGGGAGAAGTCAAAAAGCGTCATTTTACATGCGATTATAATTTTTATAGCCGACCTGGGAAATAAAGACGAAAAGAAACTGAAGAAAAGCGTTCTTAAGCAGAAGTTTCGTTGTTGAAAATAATCCAAAGCTGCTACTTTGGAGAATTTTGAAGGTTATTGACGAAGGAAGATAACGTCAACCTATATAAAAAAAACTTCGAATTTATATTTCCTGGTGATAACTATCCACCAAGTTCAACAAACTCACCACAAAGTATACTTCTAATATGCAAGTTCACCTAATTCAGCAATGTTTTCACTGAAAAACTTTGTTGCAAACCTTAAACCCACCATAATCTGGGCTCACCACAACCTAAACTCGCCACACTTCTTATCTTTCACTCTTTATTTCATAAGCAAAGCTTGACCGCAGCTTTTCCACCTGACCAAGTCCAATCAAATCGAAAACCAATTTGTATTAACCCTTTGTTAATCCCTGGACGCGTGAAATCGATACAAGCCCATGCTATGATTAGGCAGCCGATTGTAATTTCAAGATTATGTTCATAAACTGGGAGGATTCTGTTAATTGGGGAGTTGCTTATGATCTCATCCTTCCACGGCATGGAAGCTCATCAAGATGTAAAGTTTTAATTGGCATAAAGCGAAGCAGTTCATCTTCTGCGTAAGTTTTCTTGCATATTCGTAAAAAGACGTTTGACGAGTTATTAAAGTAAAGATCATTGAAGACGTTGGAACAATTTGATGCTTAAGAGCAGTACAGTGAAGCAAAAAGATGTAAAGACGAACGGGAGAGAGAGAAAGACGCGGAGAATATGGGAATATTAACCCAATGTGATTATAAACGATGAAGTTTGTGTTGCAATCTTCTGAGAATTTCTCGGAAACTTCTTCATTTATCACCAGAAGCAAGAAATCACAAAATTTCTCGAGTTTCTTGCTGCCATCCTGAATCGAGATGAAAAATCTCGCAGCATTCCACTCCTGTTCAGGCAAGGGGCAGAGGCGAAGTTTATTAATCTCCACTCGAAAATCATTTTATTGATTTTTCTCTCCGTCCACATCGCCTTTTGCACCATTTAGCATTCTTCTGTCTCCGCTTTCGACTCTCGAAGCAAAACGACGACGGTTTCAATATCATTAGAACATCTTGCTACTCACAAGCTCCTTATGTTCACCTAAAAGTACTTTTTTTATAATGAAAGAAAAAAAGTAAAGCTGAACCGTAAGACAGAACGAGAATATGAGTGAAGAGACGAACGGAGAAAAAACAAAATTCCCGTTCAATAAAGAAGCGAAATCATCAAGAAATTTTTGCGGGAGCTCAAGAAGAAGTTTCTTACTTAAAGAAAAACTTTTTCTTTTGTTCCATAGCCTGTGTGTTCATAAATACGAAACGAGACTAAGACAACAGCGAGGTCGCGTTTCTCTTTAATGAAATTTAACGAAAAAATTGCCTATCAATGGGTCCGGAATTTGTACGATTTGCGCCTCCATCTTCACAGCGGCTGCCCACCCCAGCAGCGCATCCATTTCAAGTGACCTCCGATTGCCTTTATTGAATTTGTAACTAATATAGTTGTATGTAAAGCATCTTCCCGCACACACCGGTGCATGCAAACAGCACAAAAAATGCATCATAATCAAGCCTTCTAAACTCGTAAGCGGGGACGAAAGAAAAAAACATGAGCAAAAACAGGCGAAAGAACAAGAACAAGCAAAAGAAAAAGAAACACTGAAAAGAAAACCATACCAGCTGTTTAACCGATAAGTATTATTGTATTAATAAATATAATAAAATAACAATAAATAAGGCATAAAAAGGAGATGTGAAGAGAACGGAGAGAAAAATGTAATACCAATCGCCACCAACACCGAGGCAGTCCGCTTACAAGAGCGAGAGACGGAAGCAAAGCTCACATGAAGTGAAGAAAATATGTGAATTTGTCGAAAGACATCGATGAGAAATTATGTAAAGATATGCGGTAGGGTTGGTGATGATGTTTAAAGGTAATTAAGGGTCCTGAAGTGTTGACATGTGGAGTTTTGGTGAGTTTAAAGGTTTTTGTTGTAAAACAACGGTTGATAAGTATTAGATGACATTATTGGTAGTGTAAACCCAGGCTTAAAACCTAAAAACCCAAAACAGGTCAATGACACTTTGGAAGATTAATCTCAACCTAGGTTCAACCCATCTTTTCACTTTTACAACCAACCAATTCACCTCAATTTAACAAAACCCATTAAACTCCTTGCTGTCATCGCCCCGCTCCAACCCTACAGCTGCTAATCTGCTCCATTCTTAAATGAAAAACCTCCTCAATATCGAAATAAACACAAAACGCTTTTTTTATTCTGTTGGCACGAGCGAGTCTATCTATAAATGTATCTGTTTTGCTTACTCACTTTGGTTTGTGTATGGATCATTCTTCTGTTCTTCAACTTCATTTCTTGATGGGCTTATAAATGAGAAATGTGTAGAGAAAACATGAGAATGGAAGAAGAGGGAAGTGAAGAACGAAATATCTTTTCAATAAAATACACAACAAGACGAGCAGAACTCTTCGGTGGCGAGAGAATGAGCGGAGAAAATGAATGGGAAAATTATTGGCCTGAGCGGTTCTTCTCGGTGATGTGAAATGCTCATGGATAAGCGCACTCGAGAAAGATTTACAGATTCTTCTGTTGTTTTTGGTTCTGCTTCGTTCGCCTCTTCGTTCTTCGGGTCTTCTCGGCTGTTCTGTTGCGATCAGCTCTCTCGGCGAAGCACAAGGAAGAAATGTATATTCGACTACTTAATAAATGAAGAATAGAGATGAAGAGACATTGGACATGTAATAATAAACAATCGTGTGGTAACCTTGTTCTCTGGTGAACTTCCCTTCTACACATCGCTGGGTTCATTTACATATCCAAATAGCTCGAATCCGCTTTGTTGATTTGTGATTGAAAATTAATGGCTTAGATTCTTGAGAAAGAATTGATTTTTGAAGAAAGGCTTGACACTCAAACAAGTTTGAAGCGTTTTTCTCACGTTTCAAGATCGCATCGAGAGACGTTGTCTTCAGAGCGCTCTATTGCCTTTCTTGAGGTGTGCCAAACGAGATTTGGAAAGTTTCAAGAAAGGAAACGCTTCCTTTTGTTTCCTGATGCAACTCGAGATCCTTGGGCGGTGTGCAAAAGTTTGGTCAAGAAGTGTTTGACACTTCCAAGCTTAATTAAAGCTTTTTGGAAACTTTCATATATCAAGCTTTGATTTATAAAAAATCATCAATAAAAGCTGACAAACTTACTGCACCAACCCCAAAACACTGCCAGAAATGTAAGAACAAACTAAAAACTTCATTGTTGCAAGTTTCATGCTTCATCCAAAGCATTTTCCATCTCTTCCTCTTTCCTCCGTAGAAGGTTTAAGGATTTTAATTGAAATATTTCATAAGAAACTTTGCTGTTCTTATCTCAAAAGGGAAAAAGAACGGAAAGTTTCGTCTTTCTGCCGTCTTTGTGCTTTGTGTCTCAGCAAATATTTGATTTTGAAAATAATTTCCCAAAAAATGTTCTCCTGTTCTTGTGCAAACTGGGACGGGTGGAAGGATTTGAAGCGTACTCTATTAATTTTCGCACAGCATTAGCTCGAGATGGTGCTCAAGAAGTTTCATTTACAAGACACAGAAATTTGTTTATTTTCATTCCCTGCTACACATATTTCCGAGATGTTTGTTTCTCTTTTCTGGTCTTTATGTAGATACATGCATTTTTCCTTCATCGTTTCTTTAACATAATAAATATTAATATAATCTTAAGGGGCCTTCTTCTTTTGCCTGCCTTCTCATGCTCTCTGCCATGACATTCTTAATATTTTTTCTTGTTCTTCCACCAGCTTTGTGAACAGAAAAACTTCTTTGAATGCCTTTAAAGATTTTATTTTTGGTTTTTATGATTCACAAAGTTTTTTCTTTTGCTTTTTTCTGAGGGAATAAAAAAGAAGCACCGATGAGAAGAAGGCAACACATAATAATAACAACTCACTATAATATTAAATCAGAACAAATAATCAAATAAAATTAAGAGAAACGGAGGGATCAAGCGGCGATGGAAGAAGAACTCGTAAGAATCTATAAATCTTGGGATGTTTTCGGAGTTTGTTTCGTTCGTCTTGACAACACTTTTTCTCTCGACTTCATATGGGGTCGCCTAGAAGTTAGTGATGTGGTCATTTCATCAGCGGTCTTAAAGTGAAGATTGACAAGCATGGTTCCTTAGTCATGCTTTAAGTTTTATGGCCTTAATTGAGTGGATTAAGACGGTTTGATTTCACTTCATCAAGATCAAACAAATTGTTGAACTTTCTCGTTCAGAAATAAACAAAAACTTTCAACGACGACATTTTCTCCCCAGAAATTTAATGATCCAACTTTGGGCATCTCCAAATCTGCCAAAAAATAATTACTTTGATATCTCGAACGTCTCCTTATTAAAACGTCACTTTGAAGTTAAAGAAGAGTGCATAAAGTCTGGAGAAAAGAAGTCCAGACATGATAAATTTGGAGAGAAAAAGTCTTCAGGGTTAGGGATGCCTTTTTATCGAAGATTTAAGCCTCCGTTGTGTCCTCCCTAAAGTCATCTGTCTGCTAACATCCTCGATCTTCTTTATCTCCCCTGCCTCGAAAAGATTTTTTTTGTTCTCGTTCGCCCCAAAAGAAGATACAACCTAACAAGCGACAGCAAACAAAGAATCTGATTTAAATAATTTTGTTAAAATTTGTCATTCTGCATGTCGACCCGCGAAGGAGAGAAATAGTGTGGCACTATAGAGACGATCTGTGTGCATGGGAACAGCTTCCTTTTGTCGTCTTCTTTATCTCCATCGTCTGATTTAAGGTGTCTCGTGTTTATTTTCGTGCCTTTTAATCTTGTTTAGTTGGGATGACTCCATAAAAACGTGTAAATTACGGTCGCTTTGGGTGGCGATGGATATAAATTGGGTGAAAATTTGATGCCCGATTCGCGGTCGCTGCTAAATACCTCTCGAATTCATCCAAATTCAGTGTCCCTGACTCAAATACACTTGGAAATGTAAATAACAGCATCAGTCTAAAAAGAATCACCGATCGGGTGAGACGCACACAGGATAGAAGAAGAAAAATTCTTTAATCGGGTCCTTTTCTCTGCTTCTCGAGACGACGAGAGAAAAAGAAAAAAGTTTAAGAAGTGGAGTAAATGAAATTCTCGGAAATTCGTCGGTGCAGAAATGAAAAAATAAAATATCAGAAAATATAAACACACAACAGTGAGTCCAAATTATATTTAAGAGATCGCTTCTTTCTGTGAAGTCTTCAAACAGTGGAGAGAAAAAGAAATCACAAGACAAAGATTCTGTTTTAATTCCCTTTTCGGGGTCTGTTCAGTGAGTGGCGTATTATCGTGCTTAATTTCTCAAAATCTTCGATGCATCTTCCTACAGTAAGTGATCCCACCTCCGAGTGCTTTATGAGACAAATCCATTCGCCGCAGACATGTCACTGTGTTCTGATTGTGCAACGATGCATTCTCTACCTTTTGATGTCGGGGTGGTAGGACCAATCAAACGAAGAAAAAAGTGTGTATTGAGAAAGACTGACAAGAGTTGCGAAAGGGAAGACGAGAGAGAAGATGAAAAGACGTCGGTGACCGACAGTTAATGATGGAACTTGAAGCAAACTAATTGAGGTTTATTAGCTTTTAAATGATGCGTCTGGACAGGCAATTCCAATTTGTTGTGTGCTGAACACTAGCTTAGTTGCGGTAGAAAAAGAATACAATTGTGTGCTAGAACATGAACAACTTTGTCACTAAACCACAAACGACTGGTCACGAAACCACAAACAACTTTGTCTCTAGAACAACAACAACTTTTTCACTAGACATTTGAAAAATTGTCACTAGACCATGAAAAACGTTGAAACTGGAACATAAACAACTTTGTTACTCTAGACACGTTAAAAATAAAAGTTTTCCTTGCAAAATTCTTTATTAAAAATTGAAAAGACAGTGCAACAGCAACAGTTCAACAACTTTCAACATGATTTTTTTTTGGATAACAGTGTTCACGTCAACAGCAATCCCTGTGCATTCCGAAAAGACCTGTTGCTTGCACAGCTACCACGTGTCAATATGTATCCCTAAAAAACTTGCTTTATAACTGTGCCAATTGGTCTGGTGATGAAGTCGTTACGAGCGTGAAACCGAAAACCAGCAAAAAGTTGTCCAGGCGATAACTCACAGGGCCGCTCGACGTCAATTTGTGTGTCAAACTGCATCAGTCTTCTCGGTGGCAGGCATCGAGATCAATTACTCAAGCAGTAATTTCAAGTGCATGCTGCAGACAAGACAGCCATAAAGTCGATAAGCGAATGAAAGTCCCTTCATGCGCCTGCCAGAGCAGGTGTAAACAGGCTGGAGTAGTTCTTGAATGTTTAATTAACGAAAAAAAGGAGAAAAAGTTTAAGACGTTGAATGTCAAGCGCACGTGTTTACGCATCGGGCCCGCTGAAGAGAAAAACTTTTCTCGTTCTTTTCTTCGCTTCTTCCTTTCCGCTGTTATTTGGGTTCACTTTTTTTTGACGGAACAACACGCAATCGGTTTTTGAGTGTATTTGTTTTAATGAAAACATGTTTCATCGGTTCTCGTTACACTTAATCGACGCGGCATCACTCGTCATCCCCTTTAATCGCGGCATTAAAATCATCATCGAGTCGAGCAAAGAAGTCTCGAGAGTGAAAACATCCTTAACAAGGAATTAACAAGATTTGGTGACTGAAAATTATGTCGTCATGTGATGATTCCCCTCTTCAAAGTGAAGATGTTTTTTTCCTTCTCCGTGTCTCGAGTGAAGTTCAAGGTGTTCAAGAAGAACAAACTCCAGACGCAACTGGCAAACTCAACACATGCAAACGCCTTTTTGAAAAGTTGCTCAAAAAGAAGAACGAAAAATGATTGTGGAAATGTATCCTTCCTGTTTTTTGTTGCTTCCACCCCAACGAACGTCTGGTTTCTTGAAATGCCTTCACGTTTCCTTCCAAACTCAACTCAAACAATAATTCTCGGTCGTCTCTGACAACTCGGTGTGGGTCTTGATTGTCCTTTTTCGGCGAAATGTCAAGCTGGAAAGCTGTAGGTGGATGCTTTTAACCTTTGCTCGTAGCCCAGCTACGTTCAAGTGCACTTTTGGCACTCGCAGACCGTCACGAAATTTCATTATCGGTCTTAATGGGCTCCAGAGAGCGCCAAATAATTGATTTGAAGACGGTCGAAGCTGACTTTTTGTGATCTTTATCTTCGTCATAATTACCGACACTCGGAGACTGACGCAGAAGGTTGCAAAACTCGTGCCTGAGAGAGAAGGGTTTGAAGTCTTCAATTGTCTTAAAGCGACGATAAGAAAGCGTCCAATGATTGTGCCATTATTTGTTTGTTTTCGGTCCGTTCAGGAATTTTCCCAATTTCCTTGCCCTTGCCATTCTCATCTCCTTTTATCGAAAGGACATTTAGAGGACGATTGTGAAATATCAATTTTAGTTTTCTTGTTCGGTTTGGGTTTGCTGAGAAGGAAAATACACACATATGGAGGGATGGGAATGGAAAAAAGTTCTTTTTGCTGCTACTGCTGGTTTAATTTCATGTCAACTCGAAGAAAAGAAGGAAATTTGTGTGGTCAAGTAAGGGATAATCTCATTTCATTTATATTTGAGTTTGGGGTGGATTGACAGTGATGGGATGGGATGAAGTCTTAGATGTGATGTTAGGGTGACGATTGGGGAGTGTTTGCAAGTGACGTTGATGACTTTGAAAAAGCAGGTCACTTGGGACTGTTTATCAATTATGTTTCATTGTTACATACTTGCTTGTAACTGCTAGCATCACTGACGAACATCCTCAAAGTTGAACAAAGTTTCCACACTGAAACTAATCTCGATACCTCGTATCCAATGTTACCTGAAATCCAAGACAAGTTTTCACAACAAACTTTTCCATTCTTCAGTTAACAATAAGTGACATCACTCTAGCACTCACCCAACCCCAGATAATCACGGCAGAATTCCTTTAATAGTTTGTATCAATCCCAAACGAGAAATATTCGCCTTGAGAATCCATAACGAGAACGTTTTCTTAAGTCGATGATAGATTAACAACGAGTAGAACAACAAAAAATTAAATCATAAAAAATGAAGCATAAAATCGCCCTCGACAAGGATCGAAAAGAGTGAGAGAAGCACAACGAAAAAGACTTGAAAGGAATCCAGTAAAGAAGAAAAATCTTTCCACTGCGCTTTTGTGCTATGTTGTTTTAACACGCCACAAATCATATCTCCAAATAGTTGTCTACATACTTCTCTGTTCTGCTTCGTCTTCTTCATGCTTCGATTTGTTTTTTATCTGGTCTTTCTCCTGCTTCTTTCTCTGCTGTGGAATTCTTTTCTTCTAATCATATTCAATTTCAATATTTCGTCTCCTTTCCAAACCAACTTTTTTCAATGAAACACTTTCTGGTGCTGCTGAGACCTCCAAACAGATTACAAACAAACATCCCGAGACGACTACGACGAAGAATAAATGGAAAAATTCCCACGAAGTACGAGGTGAAGAACATTTTCATGAGAACGAGCAACAAATTTGTGATTTTTATTAAACATTCGTCGGCGACTCAGTGATCTTCGGCGATAAAATTTGAAATATAGCCATTGGAGCGGTTAGTTTATTAGCATTTAATTGAAAGTTAATTACCAAAAGACTAATTTTTCGCTCTCGATCCGATTGTTTGCGCTTAAACGGCGGCGATTGTCTTAAGCCATCCATAAAAATGCGAAACGTCTTGAGAAAGATTCACATGCGAAACAGCTTCACGCGTCATTTTCATCAGGTTTATGACCCATGCGCGTAAGAGTAAACTCGTGAGGCCGAACATTTTATGTGAATTGTTTCCAAAACAGCGGCCCCGAACCGAACAAAATAGTTATCAACCGATGTTTATTATTCTTCATTGTGTCCAATCTCTTCTCTTTTCTTCTCTTTACGCCTCAATTTCACATGACGAACGTCTTCAGCGTCTTGAATCGCCGCGCAAAGAAGAATATTCACAATTTTTGTGAAATGTAGAAGAGGCATCAACCAGGGCAATGTTTTATAAATAATATCGCC
>JPYR01000227.1:77196-88581 GCA_000775305.1 Belgica antarctica
GACAGCGGAGAGAGTGTTTGTCTATTTGCGTTCAAAGTGTTTGGCCTTTTTTAGACCTCGAGATTCCATTGTTTCACCAGCGCCAACAAGAACGTGGCCACAGTTTCCACACACATCACGGGCCAGTTGTGTGTCGACATCAATTTTATTTTAGTTTTCCAAATTTGGGTGAAAACTAATTCCGGACAGAGACGAATCGCCTGTGGGGTCAGTGGAATCTCGCATTCCGCACCTGATTGTCTCGCGCTCAACTCGAAAGCGCTGATCGCGAAACAATAGCGAGAGTTTAAATATATTTTATGACTGCGTCGCCGAGATGGGGACGAATTGGAAACAAATCATTAATTAAATGTTTTTTTATTTTCACTTCGACCGCGCCAACAAGCAGGCCTCTTGAATTCTCTACTTTTTACTATTTTCGAGGTGAAAAAGCGCTTTCAATGATCTCATTTAGAAATCGTCAAAAAAAAGTATTGCTCGTAGCCATTGTTGGGAAGTTTTGAAGTTGAAGCGAGCGAGCCATTCACTTTGGCCGCGTTTATGGTAAAAATATACAATATTGTTACCACATTATCTTAGCTGCTTTTCATAACCTCGATTACATGACACTTGGTATTTTTAGGCTGCGTTGTGAGGGGATTTCATTGTTGAGATGTCGGGGGAGGTTGTAGATTTGGTCATGTTTGATGGAACATAGCCTCAAAGTTGTCAAAACTTAAATTTTAGCCTTTAGAACTTTATCTTCAATCCGAAATTCAAGGTTAAAATCAGGTTTTATTACATTTTTGAGGTTATGACAAGCTTTATAGACATTTCAAGGTAAAGTTTACCTTTTCAAGTAACTCCACTGCCTAACACACCCCATAATTATAAGTGTCGTGTCACAAAAAAGCTTGCAACTATACGTCTCAACTTGTTTTCTTCCAATTTGTTTCCTAAAAAATTGCTTAATTTCTGTTACGAATTATTACAAATTATCACGAAAACACTCGATCTTAATCAAAACCAGCATTCCGTCGCCAACTAGTCAACAGCTACCCCAAAAATCACGGCAATCAACCAAAACGTTGTAAACTTGTTTATTTACTTTTTGCTTTTTTCTCGGTCATAAAATTATACTAAAGAAATTGTTTTACAGCTTCTCGGAACGGTTTCCAGAATGAAATTAGAAATTTCCCTATCCAAACATCTTTGCATTGACACATGTGGCACTAATTAATACTCTCTCGTTTGTTCACTTCGGTTTAATTTGCTGGAAAATGTTTTCTTTCAAAATTCACCCGAAAATGCGGTCGAAAATCTAAATAGAGTGTAAAAGGAAATAAGAAAAAATGTAAAACGGGGCAATAATTGGCTCCGAGACTTCTTCATTGTCTTCCACAAGTTTAATACACGCTCGCCCGAATGATGTGTTCGGTTACGTGGCGGATACGCCATAAAAGGAAGTCCCAATGTAATAACAATGCGTTGTTATTTGACTTTCTTGATTTGAATTTCTTTCGGGGCCTTCGTTTCGAAACACTCGAACAAATAATCGTCTCGAAAGTTTGATAATTGAGTCATAAATTTAATTATCTCGGTTTATGAGAAGTCAAATTTATGCAAGACGATCAGCGGACGAGACGTTTCATGGGGCGATTTCGGTCGACAAGTGAATTTCAATACGAAACCCGCACTTATGTTAATTTCACTAAATTTTAATTTTTCTGTTCCGATCGAAAGACTTTTCACACACGAAAACTAAACACACATAATCAGACTGTGGAAAATGTTCCTACACCATTGCCACCTCTTGCCTGATGATGAATGGTAATTGTGGATAAAATTATTTCTTAGCATTTGAATTCTATCAAGAAAGAAATGGTTTCTGGGTTCCGATGATGCACGGCTCCGTTACATGGGAGAGAAGTGAAAGAAATTGAACCATGAAGTGAAGAACGGGGTGAACTTAAGGTTAGGTCACAAGATTTTTAAGGTTAGAACTTTTGTGATTGAAAAGCTTAAACAGAAATTCGTGACAAAGGTTTGAACATTCAAATTCCTGCAGTTTTGACATTCCTGATGATCATTTCTAATTTAAACTGCTATTCAATTGTACAAAGCTAACCTCAAAACATGAAACGAGCCGTTGACAGTAAAAATTACCATTTATTGTCACCGTCCCCTCGTACACACCCCGTTCATTTAAATTTCTTCTCGTCGCTCTTGTGATCACAAACAATGAACAAGAAATCTATTTTCAATTCTAGTTTTTTCCTGTCTGAACCTACGAGAGAGTTCATAAAATGTTGAAGCGATGTTTACACCCAAGAAATCATGAAAAATGATTTCAATTGAGCGCGAGTTCTCAAGTTAACTCGGAAATAGATGATTTAAGGAATTTAAATTGCGTCAAGAGTGACGAGGTTCACTGAAAGAGATTTTACGACGCTGCACAATGAATTTTCATCAATGAATTATGGCTGGGTAAGCGTGCCAATCACACAGCAAACAATGGAACGACGAGAGAAATCAAATTGAAAATCCATTCCCATTGTCGCCTTCAACTAAATCCACATTTGTAAAACAAACAAAAGATCATCGGATTGGCGCGACGCGAACAATTAATATTCATAGATTATAAATTAATTAACATATTCGATGGCTTTCAATGCACAAAGCAAACGAACAACGGCGACGACATCAAAACAAAGTTGTTAAAAGATGCAGCGGCGAGTTCTCACCGAAAACTTGTAAGTTTGCAAGTCAATTTAAATAATTGGGGATAATTGCGACTGCTTCTCCAGCCGTTTAAGACTCATTTAAGTCCAGGTTTCAATTACTTTTGGTTTTCGCCACAACTCATAACTACGTCGACCGTTATCGGTGAGCCCGAATCTGACTTGCGAATCGAAAGAAAGAAGGCGAGGAAAGATATAATAATGAGTTTATCAGTGTTGTTAATCGTAAATTATGTTAATTTTTTTACGATCACATTACAGCCCAGAAAAAACTGCCTTGAAATTGGGCGCGTTTTATTCTCATTCGGGTGTTTGTTTCTCAATTTCTGCTCAAGCGTGGCGATTCCGAACAAATTACACCGAGAAGGCAGGCGAGGGAATTATGAAGCGCTTTCCGAAACAATCGTCAGTCAGGAAGAAGTCTGTAGATTCTGCCTTTTACCACGGCTGTATATAAAAAGCGAACGAAAACACACAAATTAAGGGAGGAAGTTTCAAGTGTAGTCATGAACGGGAAATTAAAAGCCATAAGAACTTGAAGCCCTCGAAATGTGTCAATGCCTTTATAATTAACAAAACATTTCGGTGTTGATCGAATCAAAGTTTCGCATTTGAATGGTTCATTGATCTTTTGGGGTTGGTGGAAGAGGTGAAGAGGCCAAGGAATTGAGTTTGAAATGTGAATTGCAGGCTTTGACGTGTAAGTTTATTGATTTTGGAATAAAGATAACCTCAAAATAAAGTTTCATAATGAAATTAACGTTCATGCCCGTATTGACAGTGATGTGGCTAAGTAAAAAGCTGAAAACGACAAATTTTCAGCACATAACCTTAAAACTTTTCTTCACTTACAATTAAACTCAAGCTTGAACAAAGATGTTTTGTGCATCAACCAAGCTGAGTGTTGCCACAACGTTAAGCCATTGACACATCCAAATGATGACTGTCAACAAGTTTAACCTTAAAAAACGTTCTCGACTTTGCTTCACACTCAAACTTGATTTCAAATTCTGGAACTCAATGTACAATCCAATCCAAAATACAACCTGTGAACGTTAATTGTAGGCACAATGCCATAAGTTCCGATTCTTATCAGACATAACCTAAAAATAATTCATAATTTCAAAAACAACACGTAGATTGACACAACAAACGCACAATTCCCAGCCCTATGATTGAATTGGTGTCATCGGGAACCAGTTGAACTTAGCATGAAAATATTCGGGCGGTGAGAAAAGTTAATGCTTAAGATTATTGCTGAAATTGCCCTTAATTCATTTCTCATACCAACACACGTACGTAATTACACGTCTCGAGCCTCTAAGCAGGCAAACAAAGAATGCCAAAGAGGCAGAAATAAAAGTAAAAATGTGCATGAAAAGCATAAAGTTCAAGTCACAAGTTACAAATTGCTGTTTGTAGGTTTTGTCATGTTTTCTTTATTTTGAAAAATCGTCTCGGGCACAACTTTCGTGTCACAATTCCATCGAAATTCTCTTCAGCAATTGTATGCAGTGATTGAGCGAGCGAGACTCGAACGAGTGTCGAAGCAGCGATTCTTGATTTTTTTATGCCTCGTATTTAATATCACAATCATTTTATTTTCCGTTTTTCTGCTTCAAAACACTGAAACTGGCACAAGGCTAATTTTATTGAACAAAACCAAAGAACTTCACGTGAAGTTTTGTGCTGTGTGCGGCTTGAAGCGTAGAGAAAAAGCGGCGAAAACGGATTGAAAAGTTGAGTACAAGTGAATCGCAGTGAATGAAAAAAAGACATATTGGATTATGAGCCATCAACTCGTTGTCAAGCAGAGACAAGATAAGTGAAACTCTCGTGAACCTTTCTGCCGTGCAACTGAAGCGCTGCGATTGCGTTTGTTTTCTCGGAAATTGTAGGAGAAAAACGTGATCTTTGGAAACGTTTCTTGGCTTCGATTCTGCCTTCATTTCAATGCAGAAGAACAAAAATAATGTCGTCTGCATTTCTATCATTGCAAGTAAAGCAGTCGAAGGGAAAACGCTTTGACATTTGACCTATTTTTTCAGCCGTGTTTGCGCGTGGCGGCGTTCCATTGTGCTTCTTGTGTGTGGCGTTCAAGAAATTACCGAAAATAAACTCACCTGTGGGCGCTTCACATCATAAAAGCGCCACAAACCGTCGTGTAATGTCGTGCTAGTGATGGATATCGAAAAGTGAATGACGAAACGAGAAGTTGTTGAATCTCAATTTACACTCCATGCTGACGTACATAATGAATAACCGTCAACAATTAATGACGACATCCAGTAAAATATTCATTAACATTTTTTTTTCTTTACTTTCAGGTACGTATCGCATGCACCTTGACGAAAAAATCAATAATTAAATTTTCTATGAATTCAACGTCTGCTTTGATTCGATTTGTTGATGGGGTTCAACGCATAAGCGCGCCATTGCACTAGCGAAAGGTAATACACGGATTATTGATTTCTTTTGTATGCAAAGAGAGAAAAAACGACTTCTTTCTTATTGCTGCACTCAAAGATTGCATATCTATGTAATAGCGACGATTTGGTAGCTTCTGATGAAGAAGTTGGAGTTTTATGTAAGAAAGTGTATTGGAAAAGTCGATTGATTGATTTCCGTTAAAGACTTTTTAAATTCAAATTGAAAAACCCGTTAATCGGTAACATGTATAAACTTTTTTTCACACAACTTTGAAAAAGCTTTGCAAATCCATTTAAGAATCTAAATTTAAAAAAATGATTTTTAATTCAATCAACGATCTCACAAGTTACTTCCAACATCTTGCCGTATAAACACACTCACCCTTGAAAGCTTCGGCGAAAGAACGAGTCGAAGAGAAAACATAAAAATATGAAAATTTTCACTCATAAGTGAATTCGAAAATTACAATATCAAAACAAAAAGAGACCTGAATAAAAAGGCAGTCAAAAGAGTGAATTTAAAATAATAACAATGAAAGTAATGTGCGGAGATACACGTTGCCTTCGACTTTTCTCTTTTGGCTACGTCTTGACTTTATTTAGAGGCGAAAATATGTTGAAAAAGTTAAACTAAAGAACGAATGGTTCCGCATCACGAAATTATTATTAATTATTATTATTTTTCTTCTTCGCTTTTTCGTCGAGTTCGTAATCAACATAAAAATTTCCAAAGCTTTAGCAGTGCGCATGCAAAGCAAGAAACCAATTCCGAAGAACGCTGTTCGCATTTGGGAAGTTTGGGTTAACTATCGGTTTCGATTCGCCGCTGAAAAGTGTCTCGTAAAGAGTTGGAAAGCTCCGCTTTTTAATTAAACTGTCAATCGTGAGTGGCGCATAGAAATGCCAAACGCTGCTTTGTCGCCCGATGACAATGACACCCGCAACACGAGAACAGTTGTTCACGAATTATCGACATTTCTGCGCGGTGAATTTTTACTCCGCTTTACCTGCCCTCGTAAAAGAAGCGGAGAATGAATGGTTATGTGAATTAAGCACAGTAATTGACTTGATTCGCTTACTAAACTCTCGAAAAAAATGGAAAAGTTGCGATGCTAAAACAGAAACACAAACTATTTCTATGTAAACTCGATGATGCTGTTGAAAAATTGCGCTTCGAGCGAGAGCCATGGCGAGAGCGCTTTATTGGGTCATCAACATTTAATTGATTTGAGAAATTAGATTACTATTTCAATGAATGTAGCAAGCAAGTAGGCAGGCAACAAGACGAGCAGTAAGAAAGCGAAGCACATGAAAATCGCGCCCGATTTGAAAGTTTTCTTCTTTTCTTTATGCCTTTGTCCCTTGACCTCCTTGACAAGCGACGAACCATTTGCATGAGCTGTTGCAATTACTTTTGAGGCTAAGTTTTGAATTCTAATTAGAACAGGGATTGGTGTGCGTTCAATGGAACGTTGACTGTTAGATAAGTTTGGATCTTTATTGGTTGCGTTGTTGACAATCGTTTGAGGTTAGTATTTGTTCTAACTTAAGCTTCGACAGTCGAACTTTGAGTGTCGATTATGGATAATTACTTTCGACTGCACGTTTGATAGACTTTTTCGACTGTCGACATTCTAAGCTTGTAAAATTATTCCAAGTTTCTAATACTTTATTCAATCGTCGGCAGTCGACACTTACAAATACACTTGACATCACTTCCGATCACAACCCAAAACAACTTCAGCCATCTTTAAACAATTTTCTTTCGCAAGCTTGCGTCGTGAATAAGTAGAAAACAGTGCAATTGAAACAGATATCCGACAATTTGTAGCAATTTTGTTCACTTCTTCTCCCCATTACTATTCGGCAAAAGAGTTAAAAATATTTCATAATGAATTTAAATATAGATTCCGACACTTTATGTAATTCTTTGTGCTTCTCTTTTTTCTTTGAATCGTATTTTGGTTGCCACAGCCTTCTCGATTTCGTAAGGTAGTGCAAAGAGCGTTTTTTTAATAAAGTACATAAATTGTGTACGAGCTTCAATGCTTCGTTCTTGCGCCACGCTAGCGGTGGGGGCTTCAATCCCGCTCAGATTCGTGAAGAGTTTGAACTGATTTTCGGGTTACACAAATTATGCTCGGCTGCTTCACTTTGCGCGCTACAATTCAAAGCCAGCGCTTAATTGCAGCCACATCAATGGGCATAAACATTCTGAGATTTCCGCGCCTGGTATTTTGTTATTGTCATATCAACTCCCATCAATGGGCTAGCGGGAGAGCGAGAAAAGCGGACGGGAGAAATTAGATTTTTTTCCCAACTTTTTAATAGTTAATTGAGAATTTCCTCATCATCATAAATAATTTTCTTCTCTCGCGCATAGCCGCTCATTGAAGCTCACTCAAACGTTTTTTTCACAATTTTTTTCTTGTTGTTGTTTTGCCTGCTTTTAGGTAGCCAAACCTAACTGTTTACCGCTCGATGAGAACTCACTCAGTTAATTTCGTTTCTTCTGTTTCGCGTCTTCATTTGAATGAACTTCAATTTCAGTGGAAAAATATTTTTCAATTTGATTTGCGAAGAGAAAGAAAAAGAAAATAGTTGTAAAAAAGGTTTAGTTTTAACAGTGGCGATGTTTGGGCACTGTTTGGGTGTACACGTGTAGATAATTGACTTGCTTAAGCAGTTCTGGCATGATAATTTTATAAAAAAATAACACCTTTCAACAGTTGATTATTAGGATTCGAGCCTTTCAAATCTTCTTCTACTGTTCTTGTGAACATTCGTCTAATTCTGAATTCCATTATTATGCACTTAAGTATATCAAAATCAAAACTTAAGCATGAAAATCCATTAATTACCACCTGAAAATCCACTGCTTTCCCCAGATGGCTTTGTCACTATCAAGCATAACTGACGTTCAACAACACATTTGCTGCCGTTTATTGCTTCAGCTAACCGAATAGGAAACTCGTAAACAATTTTACGTGGTGTGTTCGATGCCGTTTTCTTCAAAACCAAAACAAAAGCGACCAAAGAAAAGGCTTAGAGGCAAAGCCACGCTAAATCACACCAACAAATGTTGAACAACGAAGAGATATGTAAAATAGAAGCATTTTGTTCACAAGCGAAATGAAAAATCAATGACCTGAAACTTATGTGCACAATTTGCTTGGTTGCTTGCTTGTGTCTGGCTACACATGAGCTGACGCGCGTTACTAGCAAACTTTGTGAACTTTCTAGAGATGAAATGTCTTCGCCCAAAAAAATGCTAGCGACTTCCGTGTTTTGCATATAAAACCGAACAAATTTCTAGTACGACGAGTGTGGTTAAACAATCGCTTAATCTTTTCTCTCCATTGTCCAATGTCCGACCAACAACTACCGTATGTGCACCATTATCCAACGCTTGTTTGGAGATTTGATTTAGATTTTCTTCTTTTTTCTAACTTTTTTCTCTGCCACGCGGTACATAAAAGATTTGTTGCCAATACGACTCCCATTGTTTTCTTTCTGCGCTCGCTTTTTGGGTTGCAAAAATGTGCCAAAATCACTCAACAATCGCGTTTGCGCAACACAACCGAAAAAAAACAGCGACTTAGCGCAATGAAAAAAGACTTCAAATTGGTTGCACAAGCCAAGTGATTATGATTAATCGCATATAGGAAATGAGCTTTTATGAGTTCCCGTTCTTTTTCGCCCCTGTCCATGACATGTGCCTTCGAAAATTGATTCCGACAATTCACAATGCAGCGCCGCTAATGAAGTTTAGTTTCATTTTGAGATTTGCTTTCAAAATGCGAAGGCCGCCCGGTCCCTTCTTAGACACCGATGCAAATCGCGGCGACGAAATTTTATGGACTTTGATGTTACGGCTCTAACTTTTCGCCGTTCACGTCGCAACGCTCAAGGCGACAGCCTCCAAACACTCGCCAAACAAACAGTCCTTCATACGCCAAAACTGAATTTTGATTTTGCATCGTTTGGTTGCGGTTCTCCGTCGAAAATGTGAGCTTAAAAAGAGACCGGAAGCACGCAAAGAACTCTAGGCAGTGGCAATAAGCTGATTTACAAACGTTAAACACTTTGAAACGGTTAAAACTTTTTCTGCATCATAAGTCGCCGTTAATTACAAAACCTTTTGACCTTTCAGCTGATCAAAATTATTCCACATAAACGCGCCGAAGACGAAACAGAAACAAATACGAGCTGTTCACATGGCAACAGACGCAATGTGAATTCAAATTGAAACATTCTCGGCTGGAAGAGAAAGAAGAACGAGAACGCAAGACAAAAACATTGACTAATTATTTTATTAATTTAATTTAAAATTTTTAACACGCATTCTGAAATTTTGTTCCGCGCAAATCGTGCTGTTGGTTTTGTTGTCTCTTTAGCGGAGTGACCGCGTCAGGTTCATGGCGAAACGATGACAGAATGAAACTCGAAAGCGGAGTGGAAATTCCTTTTGAAAGGGCAATAAAAATGGCTCTAATGGCTCAGTTGTGCACGACGCTTCGAGAGATGGAACATGAATAATAATTCCGCTCTCTTCTTGCGCCTGCTTCGCTGCTTCGATTGCTCAAGTGCAAAACATACGACGCATAAATCAAAGCTGGCTAAAATATTTTTACACTTGCGGGCGTTTGGATCCATTCTGCAGTATCCCCGCGATAGCCGGGCTGAAAGTCTTGTAAAACACAACAAATTAACAACTTTGAAGTTATGATTATTTTATTATGAATTAGTGCGCTTTATGGTTTCTTGCTCTAGGCAAAGAGAGAGAGAGAGAAACTTCACGTCATTTGCGCAGAGAACGAAGCATTTGCACCGTGTCGCTGTTTTGATGGGATTTTTGACCGAGCTTTTATGCTTGGAAACCTTTATGATGGAAAACAGATAAAAGCGAGAAATCTTACAGCGTCATTATCGCTAATACTCGACGTCTGAGATCTTCTTCTTCTCCTCCGATTCAACTTGCGCGACAACGATTTGAGATTGAACACAACGGGACAAGGATGAGTTTTTACTCGTTGTAAACTTATACTGAAAGCTTTGCGTTACGGCGAAATTGTGATTATTACTTGGCAGGCACGTTGTCTTCACCGTTTTATTAAAATTGATTAGAATCAGGGGCAGAAAGGCGTCAGCGGTGGGAATAGTTAGATTTGAGAAGCTTTTTAAATATCAACAAAGCTTTTAGAAGCTTTTTAACGTACATAACCTCCAAAATGGTTTTCTGATAAGCACTAAAAAAGTTTGCATCTAAAAGTTTAAATTTATATTTGCATAACTTTCAAAGTTTGTTATGTTGAAGCAACATTGTCAAAGAAGAAATTTCATTTCTGACATAACCTGAAAACTATTTTTACATTGACGCAACTTCAAAAACATTTCTCTACGTTCACATAACTTCAAAAGCAATCTCTTGTACAACAAATTACTGACTACACCCCTTCAACACCTTGTCCTGCTATTGGTCATCCGAAACAAACACTTTTTTCCCATTCTCGACTTCTTTTGATCTTTTTTTAATATTTTAATATTGGCAGAGAATAATCGCCGATCGACATTTAAGGCAGCACAAGAAAACAGCGGAGATTAGTGTGGAAGGTTGATACATAACAGATTTCATTCCGTTGAGATCATTTCATGAAATCAAACTCATGGAGTCTCTTGTTTTCTTGATTTTCTGCTAAATTTCACTTCGGCGATGTGTTTTTGGGTTTCGAGAAAAGATTTTTCGAGACTTAAAAAGCGATCGAGAAGAGAGTAAAGAAGAACCGTCGAATTGGTATGGAGAAGCGGAATATAATGTGTTTGTGAATATTAATAAAGATGAAAGATGTGAATCTTGTCTTCGGTATGGAAATAAAAAAGCGAAATTGCGAGAAAATAATAAACACAGTCGAGATGTATCCAGTTCAAGACGACGACGAAGAAGAAGACGATATGCGAAAATTAAGAATAAATGAGATTTAGAAGAAGCAAGAAGGGACAAGAATACTTGTCGTGGTCGGGCAGTGATTTTCTGATGCTTCAACGGCTCATCTTCATTCCCCCGAGAGACTTTGTGAAAACGGATAAACGAAATTCACGAGAAACAAGTGATAATTAAATGCAGAAAGAAAACATCTTCGAACGGTCGACGACCTTGGTGGGAGAGAGAAAGCAAATATTGTACCTTGAGAAGTCCCTTTGTCTGCCCTGGATGCTTCCATCTCAAGATTCTCATA
>JPYR01000227.1:92465-106645 GCA_000775305.1 Belgica antarctica
GTTAAAGGTATTTTGAACTCTTGTTCAACTTATAAATTACTTTCTAGTTGTTTGCATCTTCAAAAATTCCAACAATCTAGCCATTAATAGCAAAAAAATTCTACAACACTTACAACTTAAACCAAACGTAATTTAAGACACAAACATGATCCAAATACTTACCAATACTTCATTGTGTTCAAAAACATGCAGAATTCTATTGCAACTCGTTACATATGCTGCAAACGACTGTCAAGGGATCAATTTTAATCATCCAACATCGTAAAACGTAAGATCTTGACCTGTTGCAATTTAAACATCGTTAAAATCTTTAACAAGTTGTGAAGATTTACAAAAGCATAAAATTGTAAGCTGTTTACTAGAAATGGAAAAAATTCTTGTCTGAACAGCGTTCACAGCACGTTATGATCCTTATCATAAGCTGGCGTTGCATCAAAGCTTCTGAAACCATCGAAAAATGTTTCTTTTCCTACTTTCCACTTGCAGTCGCCGTGAAATCTCAAATTCAAGCACACAATTTAAGCAACAATTTATACTTGCAGTTCACTCTCTTTCAATAGAAAAAAGCATTTTTATTAACAGTATTTTATTTCCCGCAACAACAGCGCGGCAAAAAGCACTGAATTGTGTAATTGGGAATGAGAAAATTGCTTCGACTCACTTAAAGGCGAGCGCGATAATGTACTTTCGAAAAACGGTTGAACTGTGGAGTGAACAAAAAAAACGAGTGAAAGATGTTATTTAATTTCATTATTCAAACACTTTTTCGGCCATGTCTTCTAGGCAAACTTCACGTTCGTCGCAAAAAACACTGAAAAGAGAAAGAAAATGTTTAACTATGGGCTCATTACACATCACAACAGCGATATTTCATCTTTTAAAGTGAAGCAAAATTACCTAAAATTCAATTCGCTTTTGTGCAACTCACTCGAGAAAAGTTCACCAGTCGAGGTGAATCGATATTTATAAGCTTCTCGTTTAGAAGAATTGCTTTTAATTAAAATTAACCGTGACGAGACATGAAAGGCACATGATGAAGATTTTGATGATCCATAAATTTTCGCTTAAACTGCGCTCTTCACTGGAAGAAGACGTGTCGAAGGCAGTGAAATGCCAAACTGAGGACATTACCGCGGTAACTCAACTCTCACTTGCAAAAAAGCGGCTAAAACCATGGAAATAAATAATTTTTTGCGCTGCTTCATCGTAAAATTCCAACGTGCTTTGAGTTGATGGGCAAATGTTTCAATTTGCAGAATGAGAAACTTTCAAATCACTCCTCTGCTGCTGCGAAGCATTTAGTCATGGCAAATTGGAGCTTTGACATCTTTTTTCACGTTGCCCTGTAGATGGCTCAAGTTTGGAATAAGGATTTTTTTTATTTAGACGTTTTTAAGCTTATAAAAAGCTCGCTAAAGCTTTGCATCGATTAAAAACGAAGATCAACTTCATTTTGAATTTAATCAACTTAACGAAACTGACCTTCTACAACACTTAAAATTCCCTGCAGTCAAACTGCAGCCATGCAAACACCTTTACTCAAGCAAACTCGGAATTTTCAAAGTAACAAAGTGAAAATTTCCACTGCTTTTGTTAGTTTGGAAGCGTTTCCAGCGCAAAATGATAAAAGAATGTGTTCAAAGTGTCAATGTTCAAACGACAGTTGCGCTTTTGCTTGGCTCCGGCAACAACAAAGCTCTGACGGCGATGTTAACGAACGAAAATTTATAAGTTTAAAAGAGGTGAAATAATTTTTATAGCTTAAAAGTAAAGACGAAAACAATCTGTCATTGCTCTTTTTATGCGTTAACGTCTTAGGTGTTTCGTCGTCGTCTTCGTGACAACGATTCAAGTCGAGAGAAGCGAGAAGAAAAGAAATTAACCATTATTCAACTTGTTTCAGTTCCAATTGTGAAATTTTTCTTTCGTTTGCGTCTCGCTCTCATGTTTCCTTCGTCTTTTATTTTATTTAGTCGCGACCGACAGGCAATCGACTCGTTTTTCGGCATATTTCACAGAAGTGACTGAAGTCGCTTTCATTGTTAATGTAGCTTTTATGCAAATCGACGAAGAAAGAAGGAATGAAACGATCCAAGATAGGGTGGGTGGAGCTGGTTGGGAATGACTGGGACTTTCTTGAAGGTTCTGATTCGAGATCAATTGAATAATTTGCCTCTAAGCTGGAGCGGTGAGAAGATTTGCGCGTTAATTCGTGTGGCTTCGGGAAAGCACGAATATTTATGAAGCTAACGACACTCAAAGTGACTGACTTTTAATCCGAGTTGTTCTTTACGCAAGCAAATTTAAATTCAGGCAGTATCAATATCGATCAATGACGGAGAAGAAAAAACAAATGTCGCTTCCGTGTGCAACGAATTCCACGGTTAATTAAAGTTGCATTCACTTAGCGGCCTGTCTCATCATCGGCGACGAGCAATGACTTTCATTTTTTATTCGCTTCCCTCATCTGCCTTCTTTCTGCCGCTGCCAATGCAGTCAATGAACAGTTTTAAAAGCAATGAAACTGCAGACAACAGGCAGAGGCGAGTGTGTATAATTAAATTATTGTGATAATTATTCGCCTTGTTTAATTGAAAATTTATTTTGTTTTCGTCTTTTTCGCAACGCATTCTCGTAAATTGTTCTTCGCGAGTTTATGATCGTACAGATTTCAATTCGGCTTTAAATCACTTGCCAAGGATTTCTTTATCAATCTTGGAACATTTTTTCCATCATTAATTTCACAACAAAATTGAGAGTGCATGCAATTATTAAGTCATAAATTCCGTTTTAATCTTCTTTTTCCTATCAGCCGTGGAGATTGAGTCACAACAAACCTTTGTAAGATTTTTAATTTCTTAATCAACAGGCAAAGCTAGTCTCATTTAAAAGTACCCTGTAGCGAGTAAAGTACTTGCTGTTATTCAACTCTGAAAGCGATTAGCCATCGGAGAGGGAAATAAATAATAAACCTTCGAACCTCGTGAAATTCAATCAACGAAGATGGAAACAAGGGTTGAAGAATTTATTGCGAGTCCATTATTTATCCGATCGCAGCCCCGTAGAAGAACGTTTTCGCATCGAATTGAATCCCTCAAGAACCCACTCGAAGACTCAATTGAAAAGAAATTATTTTTCCCTTCGTACTCAGCAAAAAATATGCACGCAATAAATATTCCCAGAAAACCAGCCACAATGATGAAAAAAAAAGAAAAGCAAAACTGTAATTATTCTAAATTGAAATTTGAGCATTGTGCACCGGGGGATGGAAAGCGGCAAGTCGGGAAATATGACAAGAAATTGAAACATAAACAGGAGAACGAGAAAAATTGTTATAATGACGTATTACGGGGACAATTTGTAGGTTAAGTTTTGTTGACTTTTCAATTTGTCAAACTATTGAGGTTATGTCAAAGTTCATTTAACTGTTTTGAAGTTAGGTTGCGGAAATTTTAAATCTGTGACTTTTTGAGGTTATGTCGACAGTTTTCAAGAAGCTTTCAAAGCTTTCAAAAGCTTTTTCCGAAACAATCACAACATTTATCCACATCATACAGCTCAAGAACTTGCAATAACAATGGTTAACAAACTGTTTTACATCTACTGCAACTCAACTTGACAGCAAAGTCAAGTTTTCCATCCATCCAGCCTTCGTCCCTGTGCCAAGACAAAGTTTATTTACACATCCTAGCATATAATAATGGATTTTTCTTCCTTACTCCGAACATAAATCAAAATTCGACAATGTTTCTCGTCTCCTTCCCAGAAATAAATAAATTCGAGTGTGTATGCAAAAGCAAATCAACCCTTCGACTGCCTCGGAATATCAAAACACTCAAGCGCTATCATTTTTATATCTTTCTTCTTGTGCTGAAAAACGCACGCTTAGGATCGGAAAAATGGGGCTGCGCTGGAGCTAAGGGAGAGAAATGAAAAATTGTTTTCGGTGAAACCAAACAAAAGCAAAACGTTCACGTGTGTGCAGATATGTGGATCGCGATAACGGCATTTCTTAAGGGAGAGATTTTTCAGTCGCGCGCTCGTCGACGCCACTGATTTCCCTTCCAAGCGCCATCGATGATAGAAGCAGAAGGCAGTAAAGGCAGAGAAAAAACAATTTCGGAATTTAGGGCCTAATGTTTGAATTTAGGAGTTTGCCATTTTGCCATTTCTCGTTGTTCGCAAGCGCCCACTCCAGCACCGATCAAAACCACCCTCAATCCAATATTATATAATTTACACAATATCTCTACGCTAAAATCGAATATTGATGGCTCTATGCGTATAGAATAAATAAGTATATCTCTCCTCATTCCTTCGTCCCCGCCTGCTGCCGGCTTAGAGACACATTCTAAAAATATTGTTTCACCGAATTCGTTGGAGAAAATCAATGCGACTTGTTCCTTTTTTTCTCTCTTCTGAAAATGCTTCGAGACCTGATAAATTGATCCAGGGATTTTGACACCAAGCTCTAAGCTTTTCATCGTGTGCCAGCCAAGCCAGCAGAGCAGTGTAACGTCATCTCTAATCTCGCCATTATTCTCTTCTTCGGATATTCTCGGGCGGATGCGAGCATGTTATGCACATTTACATATAATTTTCCATCTCGGCCCTTCTTTTATTCCACTGAATGTACACACATTGTTCTCCATACGCCCCGAAACAATATTATTTTATGAAGTGGTTTTTAACAACGTCATTTCTTCCTCTCGCTCGCGTCGGCTTTCCTTCCATCTCGCTTCCAGCGAAAATGTGGAGTAGCGCTAAGCGAGTAGAAAAAAGGTCATAATTATTATGATGAAATTTCGCAAATAGCTTCCGAAGGGTGGAAGAAAATTCAAATCACATATTCTCAATCGTTCTCTCGATCCGCTCTCGTGCTTGTTAGCATAACTGCCGCCCGAATGTATGTCACCCTTAACTAAAAACACAAATAACTTTAAAGACTAATTTTCACGGAATTGCTTGCAACAGAGAGAGAGAAAATTTGATGTTTCAAAGTGGTGGAAACAAACAGCGATTAATAACCAACAGAGGGTTGCGCGAGAATATGCCTGTAGGTCGTCTTCGTTAAACTTCCGATGATTTTCAATTTTCGACGCGAAAAGGGCCTCGGCATTAATGAAATCATGTGAAAGGAACAAATCTCCGAGGGTGGGAAAAGTGACGGCCGAGGAGAAAATCAACAACGCAACAAATTCGTAATCATTGCTCATAGCACAACAACCACCATGCTCGACTCGATGTCGTCTGTTCCAACATTATTATGTCGGTCACCGAGACTGACGTTTATTTACTCACAACATCATTCGCTGCGTGTGTCTGTGTGCGCCTCTTGGCAAGTGTCGGCAATGGAAAACTCAATTCCTATGATACTTTTATGATAAATAGTCGGAAATGTCTTCTTTTTTATTCGATCGACCCCCTGCAACTCGAGGTTACTCATCGACTGCAATAATACGTAATACTTTTCATGTCAGTGAAGGCGAAAAACACATCGGTATTAATCATAAGCAAACCATCAACGTTTTATGAACAGAATGATAGCCGCCCTTGTTGCTGCTTTTTTAATCACGAACGAGAATTGATTTTTTACTCGAAAATTGGTTTGGGAATAGGTGCTTAACTGAAGCTACTCTGAAAATTCGTTAAGTTGTGGCAAATTGTGGCCAGAAAATCTTTGGAAAATCTTTCCTATTTGATCAGCAAAGCACTTATTTACTTTTTCAATTTTGTGCATTGCCTTTCCCGCCCCTTTTTCAAAGACTTTCGTTTCTTTCGGAACATTAAGGGAATTTTGTGTACATTCTACTTAAGTGACTACGAAATGACTTTATTCACGCACAAAAAAACGACATCGTATTTGACAGGGGCAAAGTGAACAACAGCGAAATAAATTTTATGAGACGTTTGAAGGAAATGATTGTCTAAATTCATGATTTTTATTTTGTTGTTGCAAAATTCAGCAGTTGTGGGGTGTGTATGGAAGTTTTGCCAAACTTCATAATGTGAATTCTTTTGGTTATGTTTTGAAATTCATAAAATTGTTATTAAAATAACCTGAAAATTTGTTGAACCTAACTTATGAACAATCCTAAAATCCCAAGAAATCTCAAAAAACTTCCAAGTTTATCGACGTTTGGGGAGAAAATCAAGAAATGCCAAACAATACTTCGATTTACCTACAGTTTGCCTTCTCTCATCTGATTCAGACAATTTTCCATCCCCCCGAACTCTCCGTCTCTTGCGCCTTTCGCATTTCTGTGAAGCGATTTCAATAAATCGATGGTGATTCAATATACTTTTTGTATTAAAATATTTGTTCCTCAATCTCTATGAGACGATTATTACAATGGACTATGGTCGTCGTCTTCCTTAAGATTTTTTTTCATTCACTTAATCGTTGTGTGCCATCCCGTGGGCGCAGCTAGCAACTCAACAAGCAGAAATTACGAAAAAAAAATGTCAATGCCGTTGATTTTTCATTATATGATGGAAGACAGAAAGAATCGAGATGTTTGTCAAATGGAAGAAAATGCGAACATCAAAGCAAAAAGCACAGCGTGGAGTGAAAAATTATGTCAAAATAAATGGCATTAAAAATTTGTTAGCTTCCAATTACTGCACACAAGCAAGTGTAATTTTCCATCGGCACTTCAGAAGCTTTCGCAGAGAAGCTGCCAAATTAGTTCCCTTTTGAACAAACTGTGGACAAAAACTTTCCAGAAAAACTTTCTTCATTAAAAGCGACCCTGCAAGCAAATCTGCCTATAAGAGGCGAAGCTCGAAAAAGCCGAAAAAGTGGCAACAAAAAGGAGAAAGACGAAGGTTAGCTTTTTTATGTTACGATTCATTTTCCGACTGTGGCTACATAATGTGGTGAATACACAAAATCATTTTCATTTCTTCTTCTTTGCCTTCTCATCCAAAAGGGAGAACTGTCCGTGTGTATATGGAATAATCTAGCTTTGGCTGTTGAAGGGGCGACCAAAAAAAACGAATTCTTCGAGTCTTCCCACTAAACAGGGCGTGGGTGGGTGAACAAGACGAAAATTAATTTTCGAGATACATCAAAAGGTTACGATTTTGCTTATCTGTGCTTCATCGCCAGGAGCTTTTCGGTAGAATCGTTCTATAATGACATCGTTCACCCTTCAGAAAGCTGCTATTTTCCATTCTTCCATCGCCATTTAGCAGTGAGAGAAACGACGCAGAGGAGAAAAAATGTTATAATACTTTTGAACGTTGAAGTTGAATGGTTGATTTAGAGGGTTGACGGGTTTATGTACAGAAGCGAAGCAAAAGAGAACGGAGAGTCTCTTCTTTCCACCCCCACACGCGCTCCACACCCCCGCCACGAACACATTCAACACATAGACACGATGATATAAAATATAATCGCTTCTCACTCTCAACGTGCTTTCTTTTCGTGGCCGGGGTGTGAGTGTCTTCTGTGTCTGGAGTGTTCCTGAGAACGGTTTGAAATCATGTGTTGCGGGGGTGGAGAAGCAACTCGAGCCGTGAGAGAAAATTGTTGAATTCTCCGAGCTTTTTGCTTGCTGCTTCTCTCTGGCGCCATGCCTGCACATAAGCGTTGATGTACATAGCGCCGAGAGAGCTTTTCCTGCATTCTTCGCACTCTCGAAAGAAAAGTCAAAAAGGAAAATTCCTTAATCGTCTCCGCTTTCTCTTCTACTCCGTGTCGGAGTGGCGCGTAGAATGGGTGACTTGGGGGGGAGGGGAACAACATAGAATGAAATTTATTTGTTTAATTTTCAATTCTTCGTTTGCTTCGGCTTTTTTTCCGTTGTGGGTGAATGTGAAAACATTTTCGTGATCGTTTGAATGTTTTAAATTTTAATCAGTGACCCATTAAGCCCAGAGGAGGTGAGGGACACTCGGGACCGAGCGTAAAATCATTTTATTCAGTTCGCAATGCGACCCCCATTAAAATTATTCATTTACTATTCTAATTATGTAACCGACTCCCGATACGTCTTTTAATGATTGTCAATGTTTGTGTGTGCGATGATAACATAAGCAGAAGGAAAGGTCGAGGTTTTGTGCTTGCAAATTGTGCAAGGGTGGCTAGGTCGTTGAGGCGGTAACTGAGACGATTGGAAATTCAAGGTTTTGAAGCTGATTTGGGGCATGGCTGCTGGTTTGGGGCATGACTAGAACAGTCGAGGCTTGATTAGAGAATACTTAACCTTAAAACGTGTCTTAAATTTCCATCAACACATGTTAAACTAAATTCATCTTCACACAAAAGCTCTGGCTAGCAACACCGGAGCTTTCCCGGTCAGAGTTCACCAAGCAGCTGGCCGAATAATGGAAAAGGATCGAAGATCCGAATTGCCTTTCCATTCCTGCCAAAATCTTTTCTTCTTTTTGCCGCTTTCTTGTTTAAATAAAAACACATTACAATGGACAGTGAACGAGAGAAATGATACAAGCCATACATTAAATTTATTCAGAGAAGATATCTTCCGGCCCGAACATAGAAAATGCCAGCACAAAAAATGCGAGGGAAGCAGAAGAACTTTGGGATGATTTTCCACTTTGCCTTTTTCTCTTTTTCTTCTTTTTTCATTAAATTTATGAGGAATAAAACGAAGAAAGTTGTGTGTATTGTTGATGGGGAGTCTTTTTTTCTCCAGTTTCTGTTTTGGGGATTGTGGGAACGGGGTGGGGTGGGCTGAGCGGAGAAAAAGGTTCAAATGATGAAACATTTTGTGATATTGCGATGAGAATAGAGGGAGGCGAGGGCGAAGTCTTCGGGGGTGGCTTATGGAAAAATAAATATTTTATTTTGTTTTCTGAACTCTCTTTTGCTTCAATCTCTCGGAGCAGAGTCGAAAGGTGGCAAAGTTTAACTGGCGTTGGCAAGCAATCCCTGCATGCCACCCCGAAGCTTTCGTTCGCTGCTGAAAACCTTTTGTTAGCAACACTAGATGATTCAAATAACTCGGTTCTAGTTGTGCTGCTGCCACTGCAAAGCATTCCGATGATCCGAATGAGTTAAATACACCGAGAATCGTCATGAGAAAATGAACTTGCATGTGTTGGAGACGTTTTTCGGAAATAAAAAGGCGAATTGTGATGGCAAGTTTTCGCCTCCCATCTTTGCAATGCTTTCGACAAGACGCTGACAATAAGATAAAACAAAAAAGCAAGTGAAAGGAAGAAAAAACAGCGAACTTTGGTGTACTTCGAGAAAGTTCGTGACTGAACAAAAAGAACACGGAAAACTTGATCCTTTTCTTGGGAAAAAAGAACCCAACGAGAAGCGAGTGAAAAGTTCTCGATTTATGTTTGCTATTCTCTCATCCGTAACTGAGAAATCATTTTCGGATGATGAGGTTGATTATTTTTTTGCCGCTTTCTTGCTTCTTAAGCAGTTTTCTCTCGATGATGTTCCGTCGAGTAATTCTTATTATTTGATCGGCTCTCGGTTGGGGCTTTTCCGAAAGCAGTCTGCGAAAGGGGGATGGTTTAATGGTGTGGGAAATGGTTCGTGATACTAACAACTATTACAGTTGATTATTTCAATTGTTGAGAAGGCTTTTCACTTCAGATCATTTCGACGATGTTGGAAAATAATCTTTTAAAACAAGAAAATAAATTCGGAAGACAAGCAAAAAGAAAAATTTGTCAACTCACGTCAGTGTCAACAGGGGGACGAGAAGTTTTCAAGTCAAATCGTTGGGATTTTCATTTGATTGATATTGTTTTGAAAATAAATTACGTTGTTTACGCAAATTTAACCGAGGCAGAGCGTTCACTTCCCTTCCACGTCTTTTCCTTTGTCTTTAAGGCCGTAGCCGAGCGTTGGTTTCGTGCGTAGGCAAAATTTAACATCATCTGAGAATGAAATAATAAATGAAATAATAAAAGTCGGAGAAAGAAGGAAAAAAGATGTGGAAGGACATGTTTTGAGTGGGTGGATTGGTGAAGATTTCTTTCCTTTTCCTTCTTTCTTTCCCAAAATGATGAAATGTGGTAATAAATTTCCCGTTCGACTCGGAAAAGTGCAGTGACGGAATGTCGAGTGGCTGGGGCGGCCGACGCTGCTGATCCACAGCCACCGTCCCTGCTTCTCTTCGCACCCAACAACATACCACGACACGAGAAAGAAAAATTACGAGCAAGGGAAATTTCCAGCTTCTCTCCTTCACTCAATGCTTCGTTCGTATTTTCCTTTTTTGCTGCTGCCTTCTGCTTTGCCTTTTTCCTTCGAAAGAAGTTGGAATGAAATTTAGGAATTGAATAATAAATTATCCTTGTTCAAGAGAAGCAGCTCTGTAGCGACGGTAGAGCGAAAGGAAAACGAAATTATGATACTTTGCTGAGTTGACTCTGCTTACGTTCTGTGTGCAAAGGGGCCGATGGATTTCTTTATCAGAAGAAGGCGAGCGCTGCTGTGTGTATGAGTGGGTAAATGGTGTTTGAGAAAATTGTTTTTTGCTTCTTCTACCGGGTTGGGATCTTTCTTATGTGTCTTCCTTCGCCATCGCCTTGAGAATCGTTCAAAAATTTTATAAGAAACCGAAGCCGAAGTAAAATTTAAGGTCGTCGGACACGTCACTGACGATTTATGTCATCTATCTGGAGCATATTTTACGAACACATTTTCTATCTCGGTCAAATATGTTAAAAGCATTTAAAGGATTTCTTCGACGTTTGAAGAAATGTCAGCATCTCGGGGAGCGGAAACAAAGTTAAAGCTAATCGGAATTGATTTCCCCGACTCCGAAAATGGAACTTGAGTCATCAAACTTATCGATTTTCCCTCGAACACGGTACTCCGGAAAGATTCTCTGAAAATGATTGCTGTCATTGAATGTTTCAATGGCTATTTGCCCGATTGTCACCCTCAACAATTTTCCCTCCACTAATCCATCTCGTGTGTGCTGGCTTGCATGTATCGAGTTATTATCCCCGTGCCTTTGTTGCTTCGTATCATCATCACTGATTTAATTTATATTTATTGAAAGATTATGGTTCGCATGCGAGAGAAAACTCTCGGCACCGAGTTACAAGGGGTTAAACGCCGAAATGGTAATGCGTGGGCGAACAAAAACTTTTCCAATTGTGTTTGTATGGATTTTTAACTTTTTTAAACGAGGCGTAAACTTTTTTTTGTTTCTCCGAAAAAACAGCAGGCGGAAGGGAAAGGAGAGAAACTTGTTGCAGGGGAGATGAGTTGAAGTCAACAAGTGAAGCTCTTCCGAGGCCGAAAGCAAAGCTTTTCGAAATAATAATAACTGTAAAATAAAAAAGAATGGGTTTAGCGGAAAAGTTTTTCCCGTCTCGGCGGCTTTGAATCGGCAGATTTCTGGAAATTCAATTTTTGTTTAACATACACACGAATTGGGCGGAAAGTTCCCTTCTTCGCTGCTTCCAAGCAATTTTCCGCAACTTCGTTAACAATTATCATTCAAAGCTGTCTTCTTTCCTTGTCGCTTTGTTCCCGCCCTCGCAATTTTTCTATTACTTCTGATTATAATTAAACATTTTATTAACCGTAATAATTTACTTTTTGTTTTTGTTCCCCATTTTGAGTGAAACATTTCAATGGATCTTGGGTGAAAAGCGAGAAACGTGAAAAACCAGGCAGAAAATGGAAAGAAAAGCCGTAAAAGTTAAATGGAAAATGAGGTCTTTTTTTTTTGAAAAAAGATGCTGAAACAAAAAAGCAATCTGCGATGTGATGGGAAAGTCAGGACGAGGGAATGAATGGGTGAGTTTATCTCTCACCCACACTCCCAGCAGCACAATTTTTTGCTGCTTCTCTCGCCTCGACTTTAATAGTCCCCTGTAATGTCCTTTTTCTGCTCTATCATGGTTATTTATTCTTCTCGTTATACCGAAAAATTATTTTATTATATTTTTGTGTCGTTTGATTCTGTGTGTTCGAGAAGTTTTTTTCGGCTTCTTCGGATGGAAGTATCAGGGATATCTCGTGTGGATGAGAAAACCTTTTTTATTTTCCCTTCGATCGACGATGGGACACTTTGAGAGTTGCTTTTTGTGCTGGCAAAGTTGTTTCCCATTAAAAGTAGAAGAGAAAAAGCAAAATTGGAAAGGTACGAAAGGCAGAAAAAACGGAACGCTGAAAGGATCCTTTGGATCTCGATCCTTTTTTCGACTGCTGTATCCACATCTCGCTTCTGTCTCTCAAGCCAAGAGTTTTTGGGAGTTGTCACAAGTCATATCACATGAGAAATTAAATTTGCGAAGTTGTCATTCACATTTATTTATGGAAAATGAATAAAATTGGATGAAAACATTGTTGCCTTCCTGGAGAATGCAAAGGCGAAAGATATTCCTAGCAACCGTTTTTTTTGCTCGTCTCAGGAATTTATTACAGTCATTCTTCTCGACCCTCGAAATTTGAACCTAGGCTTACTTCGATTTACGTCATTTCGTTGCTTTCGATTATCAGAGTGAAGTCAAATAACAAATTATTAAAGGCAGCAGCAGAGTTTACCTCAACGGCCGGAGGTTGAAGACGGGCCCAACCGGTTTTATTTCCCAAACTTAAATCATTTCGGGTGAAAAACAGATGATTTCTAACAACACTCAATTCAATATTCCTTTTTGTGTCGTTGTCGGGTATTATCATATTTTTGCTGTATCCCTTCTTCGCATGATATCCTGTGCGAGTCCCCGAATGATTGCGTAAACGGAGATTTCATTTGTGTTGGTTTTCTTGTGTTAACACGCGGTGTGTGTTCTTTCAAACATGAAACGCTTCTTTATTTGTCATCAGTCGAGGGATATTCCCGAAATTGTGAAGTTCCATGATGATTTGACGATGGAAGAAGGAAGGGAGACGAGAGAGTGAAGTTTTTTTTGATAAAGTGGTGTCACAATTGTTTGGCTTTTAATATTTTATGAATGCCAAATTGTCGCTCATTGTACGCATGATACAGTCGAGGTTTTACAGCCGTAACAATCTTGCCGATCCGCTCTCTCAGGGGATGAATTTTTGTGTACTCGAAAAATCCATAAAGTTTTTAATAACTTGGCACGATGAAGTCGAAAGTTTTGCGTGAAATTTTCATGAGAGTTCAAGGAAGGAGTTAGAGCAAACAAATTGGTGTGAGTAATGACATCGTTTTAGTGAAACCAAAGCCTGTGATCAATAATCCAGCTCGTGTGTGCATGTTATTTAAATATGTGACTGCGACTTTATTGGGTTTTATAGCGATTTGAACGGTGGCAAAGCATTTTAATGAAAAGGGAAGCGCACGATGTTGCATTGCAAGGGATCGATGAATAGCGACGAGACGACGTAACAGGAAGAAGTTAAGGATATTTTACACATATTCATCACATTTTCGATTATGAAGGGTAGATATCAGCTTCGTGTGTATATTAGACGCTATTTGTTCCCGTCTCTCTCGCGCGCTCGTTTTCTCGTTACACTCGGGCTTACGAATATTAACCATGGATGAATCAACAATGATGACTTGTGTAATATTTTTTCGCCTCGACAATTGAACTGGAGAGAAGTGAATTGGTTTTGTTGTCGCTGTTCGAGTTCGAATGCGAGCGGAGATTTACCGCGCGGGTGAAAGATTTCAAGTGAAAATTAATTAACAATCGATGCAAATAGAAAAAATGCCGGAATATGAATGGCCGGAGGGCTTATGAATGGACAAACATCGGCAAATAGCCGTGTAAATAAGGAAAAGTTAGACGGTTGTTGGATCAAACCGTGTACATGTGCCGACCTAGCCAGTGAATTGAATGGTAATGAAGTAATTCAAGTGGCAACGAGGCGTAAAATCGGTCCGAACTGTTGATTGCCACGCAAAAATCATCGTTCAAGCGATGACGCAAAGTGAAATTACTTTTTGTTGTTTCTCCAAAGTGCTTATCTGATTAACCGCGCCAGATAGCGGCGTCATAAGCACTTGAAAAATCAATCCAATAAGTCACTGGAAAAGGCCAAACGACACTTACACGGTGAATAATATCAGCTTTAATCTTGATTGACATTTGCTTTGCCTCCGATTTACTTCGGGCCTCGATATTTATGTAACGTGATGAATTTCATTATAGTTTTTACAAATTCACGCACACGGGCTCACGAAAGCCGCGTCAGCTCGCATCATGTAGGGCTAATGACTAGAAACGGAATGGTGGGTTAGCGTGACTAGAAACGGAAT
>JPYR01000228.1:0-21439 GCA_000775305.1 Belgica antarctica
GACCACATTTTGGTCGGATTTACAATAGCCCACAATTAGGTCGGATACCTTATTTTAAAAGTTTGAGAAATAAAACAAATGTAATTTAAAATTAAATTTAAGACGATTCCAGATTGTTCAAGTCACAGTTTTAAGTTAGGTTTCAAGCAATTATACACTTTTTTAATGCAATCTTCTGTAAGTTGTTGAAAGCTTAGCAAAGTTCTTTTTAAAAATCACAATTTAAACTGCATTCATTAAAATAAAAATTATGTCGAACTCTGGAGATCCAAAAATAATTGTAAACAAATGTCATTAAAAGAACTTTTAGAAGTCAATAAAAGTCTTTACTTCGAAGGTCTTCTCCACTTCATTTCATTGAGATTAGACAAAAGGTTAATTTACTAGCTAAAGCTAATGTGTTTGACGCCTTAAAATGAAATCCATTTGATAAGTTCCAATATTCATCTGTCAAATTGGTTGTCCCTTTCAGCCTTCCATCAATAAAAAAGGTAAGAAAACAAACTTTAATTTAATTAACTCTCGTCCCCCGATAAAGCAAAATGTAAAGTTTCGTTCTTTCATTTCCACTTTATCTCGCTCGAGTCTCTACTAGCCCCCATATTATTTACAGTCCCTATAATTTCTTAGATTAAAACTTCCTCCAAATGAAGGAAATTAATAGAAAAAGATCCATTCGAGTAATCTCGATTGAAGTGAGAAAGCAAAGAAAAAGTCATTTGACTTAATAGTCTTGGAAAAAACTTTTCAATGAACAAAAATAAATTTTCTTTGAGTCTAAAGAAAAACTCCATTATCTGGATTAAAATTACTTAAATTCGATTTCCAGGGTACCGTATAGGAACTTTACCCGAAGCAGCACATAAAGCAGTGGGAAAATTCATTAGCATTAACACCTGCTTGACAATTTCTGGCGCACACGGAGAGAGAAAAGTGAACGACACTTAAATAGATCAAGACATAAAGATTAAAGTCATAAAAATCTTCCGTTTTTATGAACATTTAGCACAAGTGATGTGTTCATCGCATTTCGGTACTTGAAGACTTCAACCATCACCAGCTTTCTTCTTCGCCGTCTCTCCCGTTCATCGGCAATCACAAGAATTTATGTTGAGTAACAGAAACATGTGTTACCATTAAATATATGACGGAGAGACGAATGAGGGTGGATTTGTTCAATTCTCGATGATTATTCTTGTGCAGCCGTAGCAGCAGCAGCAGCAGCACTGTGATACATTTACCCGATTCCGCAAAGAAAAAAGACGAAACCTAGCTACGCATTCTAGTCGTATTAATGCGAACGCTTAAAGACATCTTTCAAGTGATATTAAATTTATTTCTTGCTGTCATACATGCATGAAATATGCTTCAGATGTGTATTTATGCTTCTGATATCATAATCATGCACATTTTTTACTCAACAAAAAGATTTAAGAAGCCGATTTTTCAAACATTTAGCTTAACGACGAAGAAAATTATAATCAAATTTGTCATTTTGTTGAATAAATCTCAGCTATTTGATTTAATAATTTGAAGAGATATTAAACTAAAGTTGAAGGTTAGGGTTGTGTGCCAGTTTAGAAAACTTTAGAGAGAACTAGTTGTGACTGTTGCCTTAAAAATACTTCCACAAGCTTAGACAATAAAAAAATGTAAACTTCTGTCCAAATATAAATTAAGAATCTTTAAGGTTAACATCGTCGTTACGGTTTCCACAAACTTTTCCACTTTTTTAATAAAAAATTACAATATATTTTCATTGTCAGCTAATAAAGCAGATTCCAAAGTGACTATCAATCAGAATTGTTGTAGGGAACACTTCTAAAATCATTTAAGCAAAACGAGAACAAAAGCGAAACAGAATCATCGTCCCGAGTAAACTGGTGCAGACAAAAGAAGCCCCAAAAGGTCTTTTCATTCTATTGCCAATATAAAATACGAAAATTCTCTTTTTCATCCTTTAACGATAATAAAACATCATAAACAATTGTGATGAAAGGCATTGTTTCGCTGAAATAAAATCATAAATCTCGAGAAATAATGATTCAAAGTCCTTCATCTCTGACTCAACAATCTTGAAATCTTCAAGAGCATGATTCTGTTTTCTTTACATTGAAAGTTTTCCCTTTTCCATGGAATTATGGGTCGAGGTTTTAGCGTCAAATCTGCTTCATTCATTGTCAGGACTCCTTCAAGCGTTTAAAAGGCCAATAATAAATCCTTAAGGTAACATCACACATCTTAAACTATCAAAACAAACATTTTGATTTCATTCAATCTCAACACGATTGTTGTAAGGCCACTTAGGTCTGGGGAGAGCTTCACAAAGGAATTTGAAAGAGAATAGAAGACCTTTCGTGTACATGGGGTTGATTGAGGGTTAGGTCACATTGACTGCGTCAAGGGATAAGCTTTAAGCAAAGCCAGTTACAACCAAACGAGGAACACGACAAGAGGAATCCACAGTTTAGGTATCGCGACCAAGAGAATCCCGAGCTTAAGGATCGTGACCACGAAAATACTTTTTAAGTTTTTCCCTTTGAAAGGCATGAAGACACTTCAAAATTCATAACAAAACTTCCGAACTGACCCCAAAATCACCGGTATAAAAAGAAAAACTTTTGTAGAAAGGCCTGCATGCCTCGTGTTCTCCTTGTAGAGGCCTCATAAATTAGAGATTTACTTTGTATCCATATCTCGTAAGATAAACACACCGAGAACAACGGAGAATTATGTAAATGTGTAAATGCTGTTTCGGGAGATGAGAGACAAAAAAGGATATCGACTGAAGCTGTATAATGATGCGGGTTGGCCCCAAAGAGCAGGGCAAATAAGCTGGCTAATCAGACGATGCTTTTTGGAGCATAAATATTGTTCTTTCTACGTTTCTGAGTCTTGAATTGAAATTCATTGGAAAAAGATAAGGATTAAAAACTGTTCAGAAGCTTTGCGACGTCCATTAAAGAGATTTTAGAGTGCTTCCAGTCGAAACTGATGCGTATTTTTAATGATGAATGTAATCTCCATGTTTATCTTTCAAATTAAAAGGTCGCTTGCATGCGACATTCATTAAAGTGGAAAAATGATCGATAGTGCGACACACACGCGGCAAAACAAACAGCGATGTAACTGATCGCACGATACGGTTGTCCCAAAAATAGATTTGGATTTGATTGCCTGTATGACTGCTTGTTCGTTGCATTTCATGTCTCCTGCAATGTTACTGCTTGCATCTTGCACGATAAACATCAACGACAACACGTGTTTTGCTTTCTTGCCTTTGACGAACGAGATTGTTGTTTTAGATGCTTGCTTTTTCAAACTCATACCCGACATTTAGTTCCTAATTTCACAGTCTAGATGCAGTGAAAACAAAATAAACGCAATGAAAAGTAAATAAAAAGAACGAAATTTTGAATTTGTTTGCTGTTTTAGGGATTTTTCTTAAGAGATTATTTTCATGAAGATTAAAGGCGAAGTTCTTTGAACCAAAAATAAACCTTCACCCGATCCTATTATTACTGCTGCCATGCTACGGCTGCTTTGTCTGAGCTCTATTGATCCCAGAAATACGAAATTTTATGACTCTCAACTATCGATAGCACCGGAGTAAATTTAAAAAGGGAAATTCTCGGCTGCTGTTTGCATAATGTTGTGATAACGCAAATGGAGAAGAAAAGAACATGAAAGAAGAGTTTTCTTTCGATTCAGTGGAACAACTTTGTCATACATTGGAAAATTTTCATGGCACATTTATCACAACAAATTGAGTGAAAAAGCTCGAGATAACATTGAAAGAATGCTTGGAGAGACATAACAATGGCAGAGAATGGAATCTGTTCAGTCGGCAAAAGAGAATTTGCATAAAAATGAACTTCCTAAGAGAAATTTTTCAAATATTTCCTTCAATTATTTTCATAATAAAAGATTGCAAACAATCTTCACAACAATCTCTCAAACATATTGGTGATGGGAAGGGAAAGCACACACTTGACTGCCCTTTTGTCGTCTTCCTTCGAGAAGACAAACTTCTAAGCTTAATCTTCTTTTAATAAGTTTGCCTTTCATGCAGCTTCGAGCGAGAGTATTTGGAGAAAGTTTCGAGACTTCAAAGTCGTTAGGAAAGTGCAAAATGCGATTTTGGGGTTAAATCGTTTGCTGGTTTGTTTGAAAAATTGATGATTTTTTTTTTCAATGTTTGACACAGCCAGATTTTCGACCGTTTTATTTAAACGTAAGAAATTCCATAAATAAAACGGTCGAAAATCTGGGAAATTTTACATACATTCTCTAGAAAGCATTTTTGTTTATTTATGTCACACAATTTTGGAACATTTTTCATTTGATTTCAGTTTATTTAAAAATTTAGATCTTTCTCTTCAGTCCAACTTCCTTTTTAGCTCAACCTTTATTTTCTTTCTTCCGATCCAATCGCATTTTCCATATCGAAGTCGAAGCACTCGATTTTCTCATTCTGGTGTTAAGTTAATTAACCTTTCATTCCAATGAGATTTTCACGTTTGAATTCGAGCAAAAAATAAAATGTTTATCACCGAAATGAAATCAACGAGATTTACGAAAATTAAATTTATGGCTTTTCACGGTAGTTGGGGGTAAAGTTACAAGCAAATCTCGGAAGGAAATAAGGAAATTCAATTTCGGAAAGAAAATTTTCTTTTGCCTTTCTAGAAATAGAAAGGAAAGTCAAGAAGATTCTTATCAATTGTATCTTGATACATTAAGGAAATTCAATTCACAATTGTGTTTAAAATGCGGGCAAAGAGATTTCGACTCTCTTAAAATGTTTTTCAGCACTTTTGGAGACGCAAAATCACTTTCAATCGGATCTTTTGTCGGTGGCTTTTGGGGAACTGTTCGATGACAATCAGCTAAGTTCAAAGACTTTTAACTCGTTTGCTGGGTAGTTTGATTGCGAATCTAAAGTTTGTTGTGAATTAAAAACAATTGTAAAGCTGAATTTGAGGTTTTGGGAGATGTTCAACAATCATGTCACTTCATTTTGATCTTAAAAAATAGTTTTCTGGTTTTGAAATATTTTAAGCGTGCTTTAAGTTGTTGACAACAAGAAACAAAATTTAAAGTCATGTCACACCACTTCTGTCTCTCCAGAGGTTCATGACTTCCATAAAGAGTTGAAAGCCGCAACAAATTGATGTCATTCTCTCGTTCCGTTTCAATCGTCACGAATATTTAACCCCAAACTCTTGACAATGACGAAACGCAGTTGAAAAAACGTTTCCCCCTTAAAATTTTCAGATTAAAGACTCGGCCACTTTAAATTAATCGCTCCAATGTGTAAACTTCTTGACAAAAATTAAACGGAAAGATTTTGTTGATATTTGTTTGCGGTCTTCTCGATTTAGACACAAAATCACACCCAAAAATCTGAAGATTTGTATAAAACCTGAGAATAAAACAAATTTTAACAAATTTGCTGCGTAGTTTAACAAATCTCAATCAAAATCTCCATCAAATTTCATGCCTTTGAAGAAATTTTAATTTGATCCCACATTGTGTGTGCACAGACTAATTTCCCACTTGTCCAACCACAACTCAAGCAATCCATTCCATTAAATTGATGATATTTTCCGGTTTTTCATCGAGAGAAAACTTTGTTCTTTTTGTTTGCCATTGCATCAATCGCATTAAAGGTTATTAGTGTAATGAATTGTAATTTGAGAAATCAATTCCCATCAAACAACTACCGTTCATTAAAAGCAGATTTTTCATTTTTCCATCGCATGATTTTGACTCACAAGTAAGCTGCTTGCAATGATGGATCAGCATGGGATTGTTTTCTTTGAGTAGACAATGGGCATGATGAACATGATTGAAGAATTTAATCAAGGATAATTAAAATCCTGGTTACAAATATTGTTCTCTGGTGGAAATGTAAGTGGATCAGATTTCATCCTTTAGCTGGTGATTAAATATGTTGTAGGACATGTAACTGACAGTTTAGATTCTGTTAAAATTTGTTTTGTTTTGTTTTTTAGCTTAACAACAGATAAATCATAAAGAAAACTGTTCTAAAAGTCATCTAACTATGTTACAAAAATTACTAAAGTGTTAGGAAGAGATTTGTTTAGAACTAAAAGTTTCAGTTGTACTTAAACTGTACCACAACAATCTAACCTTAAAATTTATTTCAAAAAAGCTTCGACGCCATTCTAAACCAACTGACTTTTGTAATGAAAAGTGTTCTGAAGATTTTACTGTTCTAAAAAATGTTTAAAAATGGTTGAAATTATCTTTTTTCATGAGGACAATAAAAGTTTGAACTAAGGTTGTCTATTATCATGTATTTTTAAGTAATAACCACCATCAAACTGTTCCCCTGGCTTTCATTGACTTGAAATCAAATGTTTAATTAAATACCAAAGACTTTTTTAATTCCATCGTCATTGACTGTTAATTCCCTATTTAAAACTTCAAGTTCCACTCCAGATGATACATCAACAACTGCAACGGTAGCTTGGGTCGAAGCAGATCACATTTCAAAGTCGTTTTAAGACATTTCAGTTCAAAATCCGTAATCGGATTCCAGTTAATTTAGAATCGTGTGCGTCTCATGCACTCGGAATGAATCTTTCCTTTACAAGTGTTTCATGTCATGAGACGAGATTAGTTTTTCTTTAATTTCGTTTTTTCCCTCGCCTCGGATCGAAGATAGACACAAATCCGGTGGCTAGGGTAAGAAAATTTGTGAAATTACGCTTCAGGATTTTCCGTCGCAGGATTTTTTCGTATCTTTATCAATTGTACGCGCTTCATTTAATTTCTTTATCGCTGCAAACATAAAAATAAAATGCGGTTCGTCTCGGCTTCCAACTCTGAACACCCCTTTCCGCGGCACGTGTTTCCTTTAAATTACATTTTTGTTTTATCATCTCCGCAATGTCGCACAATTTCTCCGTCTTTGCATTTAAGCCGTCCAAGGATTTCACTCATTCATAATGCCGACATGACTTGCATGTTGCTATGCACTTTGAAGTGAATGCCGACTCGCGTGAATTCCATTTGGGGAAGGCTTGAGTGTTCACGAACCTCTTTTGTGTCGAAATTAAATTAAAATTATTATCCCCGTGAACGGCGTAATTAATAGGCACAGGGACCGAGAAATCGGCCGAGTCATTGTCAAGGCTGGTTCATTATGCTTCGTATGCATGCATTATGAAGGGATTTGTACCATGAAAAGTCTCTATTTTTATCTCGCAACTGCACTTTCGGAGAATCGTTCACGGGATTAAAGTTTGTGAAGCGTTCCACCCTTCGGCGCCGAAATTGTGACACCCAGAGTTTAAAATTTGATACTTTTCCAATGGCCCGGGGGTGTGAACATGGTGACATGTGATTGCGAATAATGACACAGCGCGTGCTGCTGCTGATGACGATTCGAGTGCCGTTAATGATGAAATATTAAAAAGTGTTTTTAAATTTGAATCTCCAGGATGTGAGAAAGGGACGCGTCTTCCCGATCTTCTTTTGAATAAACACTCGGTTGACGTGCAGGAAATTCTACTTGATCATTCTTCTTGAACGGAAACGCAGGATTTTCATTAAAATAAATTTAATTTCGTCTTTTCTTCGCCTGCTTTCTAATGAATATTCCGTCTTGACACAAGTGTTCCAATACACAATTGATTTTAGATCCTTTGAATTCAACAAAGCAGCATCAATTTTAATCAGAACACGAACACATGTGACGACTCCATTCACGAGACTCTTTTTATGGAAGAAAACTTTCTCAATGGAACAGCGTTCTGACAACGTCAAAATGTCATGGAAATGTCGAACTGTGGAACACGAAGGGAGAAAAAGACGCTCTTAATCATAATTGATAATGTAAAAATGCATTAAAATTATTAACACCAAATTGGGCATCATTGATGTTGAAAAATGAAAATCCCTTCCTTGACAGTTTTCTTTCCCTTCCTTGGTGAACCCTTCAAGGAATTTAGTCGGGGAACAGATCAGTCATGACTTATCACATGAGGTCTTCGTCGTTGACTTTGTTTGTCGCACAATGCCAAACGAGGTTATCTGCTAAGCCGTAATGTGTTTCCGAATTAATCGAGTGCAAAAATGCATTAAACATCTAATCAACGTTCATAAATCAATGGTGCTTTGTTGTCGTGACGAAATGAAGAATTTTTATAAAAATTTGAATTGCAAATTCTTTGGGCGACCTTTCTGAAGAATTTTTAATAAAATTGCATCAAGTTTCTATTATGAAATATTGGCAGAAAAATGTTCAAGCATTTAATGAACAAAAATTTCCGTATTAATTGTGATGATGAATAAAACTGCATGGTTGAACCCAATTTGAATTTTTCACCCCGTCATTTCCTGAATTTCTTTCCCTCAAGACCCTCGAGGCAATGAAACAATTTCAATTTTTCATAATTCATAAATACAGACCCTTCGAACCGTTGCTTGTTAATGTTTCATTGAAACAACATCAACAAATTTTCTTTTCATGGAATTCCAATCTGAATATTGGGGCACAGTTTGAAGGTGTTGTAGCTGTAATTCAAAGAAATTATGAGTTTTAATGAATGCAAAGTGAAAAATCTTGTGACTTTCAATGGCCTTAGAAATTATAATGCGTTGTAGTTCGTGAAGCATGACGTCAGTTATTTACTGACCAGAAATTAATCTCAATGAAAATTTCATTTTTAGACATCAAAAACTTCTTTTGAATGTGTGTCTTGAATTGTATCTTGAGATTTAATCACTGAAATGACGCAATTACAAACAGCCTAATGGGGTGTGTTCGTTGTGTACGACACAAAAGAAGTTTCTGGATGAGGTTTGATGCTTTTAAGATTGTTAAGTCTATTCAATAGCTCTCTGTTAGTTTTTTAGTTCATTTTAGAAGTATTGATGCTTGCAGATGCAGTTCAAGCATTTAGTGACGTCACTTATAAACATTTAGGGTCCAAAAAGGCCTAAATTGTTAAATTCATAATACGCAATGTGATTTTTTGTCAAAAATCAAACTCAAAAGGTCCACCAACCCTTTAACTGGCCTTTAACTTCCTTTCAACACATTTTTCTGGAGATTCTCTCTCCCGCCAACTCCCTAATACCCGCACAGCCCCCACCACTGAACTTTTATTCCCGATTTAATGTCGTTAATGGTGTTTTTGTCTGTTTGTTGGCTTTGAGTAAATTAAATTAAGAAGGCATTTTCACGATTGACTTTGATATCTAATGAATTCCATTTCAGCCGATACTTGATTGCGAATTAATTAAATTTACTTTGACTTGTCTCTTTTTGTCGACCCTCGACGATTTGCAAAGATTTCTTTTTTGATGGTGACAGCCTAACAGATTCATTTAGGAAATGAATTCGCAGAGCAAGATGAACACATCAAACGGGAGCCGTCGACTTGTGTCAGTGAAAGACTAAAAATGTTTACGTTCGAGAACACAAAAATATTTTTATTTACTAAATTCTCGAGAAACTAATCTCAATTTCCTTTTCATCATGGATTCTGCTGAACATTTCTTTCATCTCACGCCTCAAATAATATTTTTTATGATAGGAAATCATTGTTTAGTTTATGCTCTGTCTTCGATTCTAAACATTATTTTTTATGATATTTTGAACGAAAACGTATTTTTCGGCGTCTAGTGCCTTTGTTTTCCTGTCACCAGATCTTCTGCTACGATAGCGCTGAAAAATTTGACGATTGTCCACTAATTAACGGATATTTATGACGCCTTTTTGGTCTCATCATAAACTTGTCTTGTGACATCCCTAATGTGTCCATTCGTGCCAAGTGATGAATGACGTCAATTATGACCTCTCAATTGGAACTAACTGGACACTCGACATGTTTATCTTCGGCTGGCCATTTACAATGTCAGGCGCGCGCTTCGTGAATTGATTCCAACTGGCATTGAAACTGCACACTGCTTGAGTTCCACGAAGGGCCCCGAACTAGTTGAGAGATTCTTTCCATTAATTTTCAATTATTCTCGTTTTCGAAAACATTTAAACAACACAACGGGTGTCATGCTCGCAAAATATAATGGATGATGAGGGTCGTAAAGTTGCATTGTTCGAGTCATCGAGGACATTCGAGGCATTATGTGTGTTTTCCGTCGAAATTATTGGCTTGAGAGGATTTTAAAGCATTTTTTCCAATCACGGGGACGACAACGAACATTTCGTGTATACAGCCAATAAGTGCAACATGAGGCAGCAGTTGTACATCGTGATGAATCGGGCTTCATTAAAACATAATTACAAGTCTCACAAATGTTTCTCATCTCACTCGAACAATGAAAAGAGAACGATTCATTAATCACAGATGGTTCCTTTTAGTCCTCATGAAAAGAGTTTTAGTCTCCGGCGATGAATTTTCCTTAATTTGCATACATAAATATTGAAAAATTGCCTCAACGGGGTGAATAATTCCAACTCCTTCTTATCTCAAACAATTTTGGAAGAAAATCTCGGCTTATTTGCCAAGCCAATCGCCACCCCAAGCGCAATTTGTTTAAAAGCAATGACGAATCTCGAACGATTTTTGATTGCAGTTTTATCAAATTTCCTGCAAAAAAGTATTTTTTTGCAAATCATCAAACTGTCGATAAGTTGCACGACTGCAGGATGTGAGTGAAATGGGTTTCACTGCTTTGTAACAACATTTCCGCACAGTCCCTCTACTGAACGATGCGTGTAGGGGTTGAAGTTGTTAGAGAAACGTTTTTATTAAATCTTAAATCTCTCGTGTGCAATCTCAATTGTTGCGCAATAACTTCTTAAGAGGTTCTTTGTGCACTAAGTATTAATAACAATTTCCATTTCTGAACTATCATCTGGTATTCAGAATCGGAGAAAAACACAATTGACGACACGATGATTATGGAGAATTGAGAAATTCATTGAAATTAATTTTTTCGTCTTTCACTTCGGGTGTTTTCAGTGTCGCTACCAGCATGAGCGCGTCCAAATTGAATGTTGGCAACAATTTATGATTATGGTCACTGCACAATGCGGTTCTTGAAGCACCAAACCCTTCTCACACAACAACTCTACGCAACTCATAAATAATAATTTAAAATGTTCTCTTGATAAAATTTCTACTAAATTGTTTTTCGTGTAATTTTTCTCCGCACAAACGCCACGATCGACACAAAATTTTATGATTGCATTGTGAGAGTCGCGTGCCGATGAGAACTAATGTAAACCAATTCGATGGTAATTCAATACATTTAATGATCCGTTCTGGGTATTACAATGTTGGCGAAAGAGATTTTTTTGTTCTTCGTTCCGATGTGAAAAAACTCCGAACGCAAACAGCAGCACTCATAATCCATTTAATCCAAAAGTGATGTGAAATCAGAGTTGTTTTGCGCTTGTTGATGAGGTTTTATTACATACACGCGCTGCTATAATGTCGCTTTGAAAAATGTGCAGTCTTGTGACAGTTTAATCTTGTTTCTGCTTTCTGAAAGCTTTTGAAGCACTTTTTGATTGAGTTGTGCAATGTTTTCGGTAGTTTTTTGCAAAAAGTTTTGGCACTTTTAGGCTGTCATCAATCTTTTTCTAACAGTTGGATATTCTGGGAACTTTGAGGGTGTTTATGCTGATAGATTTGTCATTTGTTAGAAACATATTCGCTGCAGAATAAGTCCAAGGAGTTTCTGGACATTTTTGAAGCACTGAGATTAACAAAATTAGAGATTTCATTTGATAAAAACTCAATCGTAAAGAAGCTAACCTCGAAAAATTTGCAGTTTTTCAGAGCATCCAAGAATTCAAGAATATCTAAAACTAACCTCACACAGTATAAACACTCTCATTGCATCACAACGATCCAGATCAATCTACAAAAAGAAAAAATTCAAAGGAATCTTTCAAAAACAACAGCAAGGCATCAAGATTCGATTGTTTCTTCCTTTCATTTGGCGCTAAAAGAATGTCACAGACATCCAGGCATAAGATTTCATGCTCTTCTGGATTACCTGACCACATTGTTTGTCCATATCACAATACAAAGCAGGTTTTTTTCCTTCTCTTTTGAATCTCAAGATTTATTTTTGTGTTGGAAAAATGTTGCAAACAATTGTCGAGAATAAAATATAAAAAGTTGTGAAAAAGATTTTTTTTTTCTTTAGAAATTGTCTCTTGGGAAAAATATAAAAATTCAGTTTCGAGTTCAGACTTACTGATCGTACATGCGTTTAAATGGTAGGAATGTAAAGAATATAATCTTTTGACCTTCGATACATTATTATCGATTTCAGCTTCATCTACAATGGACGAGTCGTTTGGTCTTCTTTTTGCTGCTTGTCCTGTCCATAACGACATTGAATCTCTTAAGAACATTTTCTATGCGAAAAAAGGACACAATCATTATTTCTCTCCTTTAAATGGGAATTCTCAAAGGCATCCTTTGTGTTTTTACGGCCCTGCGAAAGAAAAGGATCTTGAGACTGTAACTAATCTGAATGCATCAAGAACGAATGTTTCAAATCTTTTGTGCTGCGTAAAAGGAGATGACGATCATTCAGGAATCTTCTTCTGCGTATCCCGAGAAACGACAAAAGTTAAGGTAATAAATTGTTGAAACGACCCTGGCCCCGAATTACATAATGAAAAATCATATTTTATTGACGAAATTAATGATGACTTACAATGAAAAATGTAATTTTAACGGAAAACCTGATCGAGAAGGATTTTGTGAATGAATCTTGTGAACAGAGATGGACCTTTCATACCTAAGTGAAAAGAAAAGTAAATATCTGGGCCTTGTACGGGTGGAAGGTCATTCTTTTAGTGACATGGAGTTTGGAACTCAATATTTTTATAAAAGAAAATTTGAATTTTTTGATGTTCAAACTTATTCACCGTTTCTTTACATTCAACTAAAACTTCACTGCAATGACATCATTTAAGAACAAACCCAATATTTTATTTGTGAATTGAACAAGTTTCTCCCTTTATCCGATGTTTTGCGGTTGAATGATCCATTCAGTAATCGAAGAAAGCCTTTAAATCCATTTTTGAAGACAATAATCAATAAATTTTAAACTTGAAGTCATTCAAACACATTTCTTTGGACCCCCAAGTCACTATGCTAACAGATTCCACAGATTCCAGGCATTTGGCGTGGAAAATCACATCTACTGGGATCATCAAATCACACGATCCTTTGAAGCAGATGCACTTATCATAGCTTTATCTTTTAGGAAATATCGTTGGCGGAAGCTCAATGATCCATTTGATCGCCTTATGCAAAGTGTGAAGTGTTTTACAAGTTGGCAAACTTCCTTCTTGTCCCAACAAAACGGATAATTGTTTGCATATGTTTTTGTTTCACGAAAAGCCGTAAACGTTTGGGTGGTCGAGACGATGTTTGATGTTGATTTTGCACAACTCGTTTCTACACCCAAAAAAGAACGAAACACGGGAGTGATTTATCTTGAATCTTCACACGAAAAGAATTTTTGTTATTAATGCCTAGCAATAAAAATATTTTATGACTTACACAACAGTAAACTACAGCGGGAGAAGAAATCTCTGATGAAACATTCTTGCAAGGCATGGAACATTAAACATTGCTTCTCTCTTCTTCTTTGTCGTTCACAATTCTCTCTTCAAACACATCGAGACTTCCCAAATTCAATTCAGTTTCATCGGGACAGTTGTCGAGAACAGAAGCACGCTGTTCGTTTCTCCGCTCGATTATTGCACGTGAAGAACATTCATAGTTTTGTGAAAAGAAAAACAGCGGAAGGGAGAAAAATATTGCGTTTCAATACCGAGATTGGAAGAAGGGTTTCATTGAGAACCATTAGAGTGAGTTTAATTCGAAGACAATCAAACTTGTGCAACTACTGAAAGTTAAAAGAATAAAAAACTGAAAACTAGCAGAAAAAATCCAGAAGGGCTGACAGTGAATTAATCTCGCAACCAGACATAAGTGAAATTGAGATTGTTCGCATGAATTGTTGAGCATAACTCGCAAGTCGAGGATTATAATAGTCAAATGTGCATTCACAACTCCTGCAAGAAGAAGTGAATTTAACTAGTTGAAATAATAGAGTTGAATGTTCATTTGGCAGTCGACAATAGGCATGTAAATTATGCTCGACGAAAATATTGCACTGACACGGTGAATTAGAAGCGAAACACGAAATTAACAGTGAACACACTAAATTAATTGTGGAACTTACTAAACTAGCAACGAAACACGTGAATTTATAAACAAAAACACAAACTTCGCTGTGAAACATAAGAAGTCACGTAAAATTGTGAATTTTTATGCAGAAATAAACACCGACGAACGACATCCTACAGGAATAAAACAATAAAGTCGAATGTCCAATGAAAAAACTATTAATCGGCCGAGCTTGAGTGTTTGTTTGATGGAATAAAAATTTAATGATTAAGTGCGCCGTCGTCTACAAGGGTCATTTGACTAAAGAAACGCTGATAAAAAGTTAGTGTCAATGATAATAAATTACGTTAAAGTAAATTCAATTTAAGAGACTCAAGGAAGAAGCGTCTCAGACACACAAAAGTCATCACACGAGATTAAATGATAAATAAAAAAACGCTAGAGAATCGTAGAGACTTCATTATCAGACGACGAATGTAGGAGTTGAGAAGGTTGCCCTGCGAGACTTAATGTAACGGAAGACTTTCGTAAGCAAACGAATAATCGTTTCATTAAAAAAGGCCAAAAAGAAGGAGAAAAGACGACGAAGAGAGACGAAAAGGAGAATCGTTAGAAGCAACAAGTGAATGAAAGCAAAACAGAGAAGAAAATTCTTGTCTCTCGCATTCGATACGAAGCCGCGCACGAAGCGACTTCAAAGGAAAATAAAAAACCAGTTATCGCCTAGATGCTATCTCGACAAAGATCGGTGAAGGAAACATATGGAGTAGAAATTATAATACAATAAAAATTATTCCCCGGACTGGCCAGAACCCAAAACAACGATTTCGAATTCTTTTCGGGAAAAATTAACATTTCAAACGAGAAAAGGGTTCCAAACAAACGCTGCCGCGCGTCGAAGCCTCGAAAAAGTGAAGTGGAAGTGTGAATAGAAAATAATTTAATTAATTCCCAAGGAAATGCGCCCTTGAATGATTAATAAAACGAAGAAGTTAATTAATTAAGCGCAGCTACAGCCAATGAATGCCAATGAAGTGCATGCCATCAATGGTGAAAGTTCTTCTCGGACCGTGTGAATCTAATAAAGCAATAAAAAACTGGTAAAGTGTTCGCTCCGGCTCGTGTAACTGCCATAACAATAATTAAAGTCAATGATCACTGGACGAAAACAGCCATAAAACGGAAGGACAACTGTGCTGCGTCCCAGAATCTCTGCAAAACAATTGCATGAAGCCTTGGGCACTAATGTGAACTGACACAGAACATTCTGCAAGAAGGAAAAGAAAAATTGCATGCATAGCTGCAGCTACAAATAAGAGACACAGAGAAATGCCTGCAAGAGATTTAAATCTGAAGGTTTAGCTGGAAATGATCAGAAGCAGGAACGTTCCAGGGATTACACAAGCAAGCAAGGAAGTTCTCGTTCATTAGGAGAAGTTTTTTGATAATTACGTCGAATTTCGTACAAATAACCAAAAGAGAAAAAACGAAACATGGATCTGAAATTGGATATTTTTCTGATAGCGCTGTTCGTATGCAGTGTGTTAGGTAGGTGGAAAACGTTCATTTGAGTTCAATTCACATTTGTGAGCTTGAACAACTTGAAAATTAATTTATTTTTAATCCTCCCATTCTGCTTCTTGTCTCGACTCTCTGGCCCGGTCGTTTATAACGTGAACATTTTAATTAGAAAAATTTCTTGGAGCATAAAATTTAGAAAGATTACGAGAAGGAAAAACATAAAAAATTGATTTATTAACAACTTTCTATGAGAAGGAAAGGCGGTGCGGTCATGTGTGGAAAATGATGTCAAACATATTGACTTAAATCGACTTCTGGGAAGCCATCCGTCGTTTCAAACAAATGGTGCAACTGGTGAAGTTGTTAATTTGATGATTGCCGAAAAGGTCTTTTGGGTGTCGTTTCTGGGAAAGTGTTCGTAAGTGATGAAACAAATATAACACGAAAATCCTGGTTGATAAGTCAGTTTCCTAGGAAGTTTGTTAGAAATTTGTCATGAAAGGACATTTTCAAAGATAAATGTCAATTAACGACATTTCCTGTCTTAGCGAACGTTTGAAACACTCAAAAAGTGCTGCCAATCCAAAAGAGTATAACTCATTATAATCCGCCACTTTCTGCGGTTCAAAATGTAGCATCTAGCCGGCTGTCTCCTTCAATCACTTGTCAACCACGATTCTCGCCGTTCACTGACAGAACATCATGAAACCTCTGTGACAACCCTTTGAACAAGTCATTGACAGTCAAAATTCCTCGACGTTACTCGTGCATGGCCCCCTGTTGCGACTCGGCTTGTGCCGATGTGCGCGACAACTGCTAAAATTGGCAAGGGGTGACATGAAAGCAGAACTATCGACTCTAATAAGCAATGAATCGTCTTCAGGGTTGTTCAGGCGAGTCTAAAAGTCCCAAATGTGTCATTACGCGTACTTTTTTAACGTTCGCTACAATGAATTTGTAAAAACTACGCCCGTTTATCATGCAAGGACGTCAATTAAGTTTCATTTCTCTATTTCTCGTCTTGTTCGCAGCGAATCCTGGTGCTTTATGTTGCAATAAACGTTCGAACAAAGAAACCCCCTGAACTAGTCATGGGGTTGGTTTTGAGTGAAGCAAAACGGAAACATTTTGATAGATTAAAATCACACAAAAGTGTTGGCTCATTGTTAGCTGAAAAAAACATTGTTATGCTAATGTCTCTCATAATTTTTCTTTGAAGAACACCCAACAAAGTCTCGTTGTTGGGCCGACAGAAAAAGATTTTTATTCCGCTTTTGTTTTGCCCCCACAATCAGAGACAAATATTCCGTGAACGAACACAAATATGACAAGTTAACAAATGGTTAATATGCTGCCATTGAGGCACGCCGAGTTTTCTTCACTAATTACGAAGCTTTATTCATATTTCACGTTCAACCTAATCTTGATGTAATTTCCAGCAAATGTCAATAGTTATTTTATTAAGTCCGATTACGTTCTCAGCCCGTACACTCTTCACAATCGTCACACACAAGAGTGGAATTTCATTCAGGAAACTCCAAAAAAGCATGTTGAATAGCTCGTAATAATCGTAATTACGGGTGAATTATGACTTTGTTCAAGTTCGAGAAGAAGAAGAAGCGAAAGGCGAATAAGCTTGAATGGATTTTGATTCAGGCACACAATCTCTCTTGTCCATCACATGCCGATCCGACTTCGATTTTATTATTCCTTATATCATTCGAATTAGAAAATTGTCGATTGATGACGAAGTCAAATCATTGAATGTTAAAACGAGAACCAAAATGGATAAATGCTTCGTAATTCCATTCCTGGAATCACAGAAAACCTTTCGATTGTGAACGAATTTTTTATTGCCATCAATAACCGACTGAAAAGAGAAAAACTTCAAATCATTCATCTAATCAAAAGTCACTTGTAGATGAATCATTTTTAAGCCTTTTAACTTTATGAAAACCAGTCAAAGATGTTGGTGGATGATGGCTGGGTGTCATTCCGGGAATTTGTCACGATCTAAGTGGCAGCAGCGACATCTAGATTGGCTGGTGTGATTGATTGCGATGTTGAGTGCCCTGTATGCTCGTCTTTGTTTTCGAAATTTACTTTGAATTTCCCGGAATGAAATAAGTTTTTAGTTGCAAAACTTTTTGATGACTGTTACTCAAGAACTAGAGCTTTGTATATTTAAATTAGTCAATCATCAGTGTCTGGAACTCCCGGAACTAAACATGACACTCGTTCGCGCATTTCAACACCCCTTCCACCCGTCACCTTCTTCTCAATACCGCCCAAAACCCGTTGACACTAAAATTTTGCTTTGAAGCACGCTTCTAGAATGAAAACTCGACAAATTGTTTATTTTGTTCCACTTTAGCTAAGCTGTTAATTGAAAAGTCGAGTGAGAAGAAAATTTGTCATTATTCATTTGAGTCAAAAAGGCAAAAAGCGCGCGACTCCTACATGATCAGTCATCGAAGGCGAATGCTGCTGGCTAGAAATATAATTTTAGATGGATTTTTCAGCACGTCATCTGCTTGTCGTTCCGCTTTGAACCCGCTTTATGTTGATTTTTCATCTTAAAGCGACAAAAGATGAAGCGCCAAAGAGATTCGGATCTTAATAACGTCTGAAATTGCGCAAAAACCGATGATTCACGGAAAAATAAAGTTTTAGTTTGTTGCGAAGATGTTTCAGCTCCATTAACAAAGAAAAGTTTCGAAATTAACGCTAGATTGGTTCAAGACAATAAACATCCCCATGCGAGACTTGTTCAGGGACGAGTGCAAACGAAGCCGCGTGATGGATTCGATGAATGATGAGTTGGCATTGCTTTTTACGCCGACCCTAGTAGATTTAAGCATTAAAGCTTGGCAACTTACTCGGTCTTGATTTCATCTAATCAACCATCGCCGGGTGCGGGGGAAGAAACGAAGATCAGCCAAAAACTTGTAGAAAGTATTTATGATTTGCTTGGAGCCAGTTGCGAGATAAGAATCAGGAAAAAATAGCAGAATGAAGTTAACCGTATGGGGAATGTAATCTAGCAGAAAATACGCAAATAAATCTGCGGGGCTTTTATGGAATAAATCGTATTCCAGTGGAATCATTTGAAATGGGAGAAGAAAAAACTCAACAACTCAGAATAAATCGGGCACAACTATCATCTTCATTTATCTGTAGGGTGACTAGGTGATTAAAGTTGATCAAGAACATGGTCTTGATGCCGATTTGTAGACATTAAGAGACAATTTTGAGGTTAATTTATCCTAAAATAGGTAAAATAACCTTAAAATAAAGTTGATTAACCTAAATATTTCTATAAAAATTTCTAAAACATCAATAACCATCATATAGTCACCCTGTTTACAATACAATGAGCTCAAATCTATTTTTATGGCTTGCGCTATCAATAAGAAAGAATCAAGTTGAAGTATTTTTTGTAGATTCCAATTTAAATTGTGTTTTTCTTCTTTTTTCGCTTGCAGGTCTTGAGGCTCCAACAATAATTGAACATCCACTCGATAGCGTTGTGCCAAAGAGCTCGCCGTTTACGTTGAATTGCAAAGCAGAAGGTTCGCCGGAGCCGAAGATCGACTGGTACAAAGATGGCGAGCCTCTGGCGATCGAAACGGGTCATCAGATGCTGCTTCCATCCGGCAATCTCTTCTTTTTATCGGTGATGCACTCGCGTCGTGAGAGCGATGCTGGAGTTTACTGGTGCGAAGCGAAGAACGAACTCGGTGTTGCGAGAAGTCAAAATGCATCGTTACGAGTCGCGACTCTTAGAGACGACTTTCGCCTCGAGCCGCAGAACACTCGAGTCGCTTATGGAGAGACGGCGATGCTGGAGTGCGGAGCACCGAAGGGATCTCCCGAGCCAATTATTTCATGGAGAAAGAACGGACAGATGATGGACTTAGCAGGTTCCAAAAGGTATGAGTGAAGTGCCCGTTTACTGGGAAAGGAAGAAGACAAGCGTACCTTCCACTAGAAATGCCATAATTATGTTTGAATGAAAATCTCTGCTCTTCCATGAACATTAATTTCAATGGATTTAAGCAGAAATGGCAAAATACGATGCCGAAGAATAGAATTGAAAAGCAGAGCAGAGCAAAGCACATAAAAAAGAAAACACAAACGAGAAACTATTCATAAAATACGGATTTTAAATTCCGCTTCCACAGTTCTCCAATGGGCAGTTTGGTGTGCTGTGATAGTGCACTGGAGTTGAGAAATTAATTTCGTTTTTCTCTCTTCATTTTCTTGAAGCCTTCTTGGAGAAGTTTGGAAGTGTTTTATGATTTGTTCTAAGTTTTATTAGGATTGACATCGATTTAAGTGGATTTTTATGCAAAAATTACGGACTTTAAAGTAAAATTTCTTAGAAAACTTGAAAGTATTGACTAGTTTCATCCCGTTTTAAAGTTGGAAAACTTGAGTGCAGTTTGAAATAGCTAAATAAGCTACACAGAGCGTGTTAAGTCTAGTCATAGTTTGCTCAAAACTTACTATACATTTAAGTTTTTTTAATCTTTAACTTCGAATCCTTCTAAAAAAAAGGTTTAAACTCTATTCAACCCATTTTCCACACCCTGCCAGCCTAACTCCAACCCAATCTTCCATCAGAAGGCTTCGCCCAACTTCCATTCAATTCAATGTAAAATCATTTTGCAATGTTCTAGTTTTCAACTTGATATCGTATTCATTACAGACTTTTATGTACCCATTGATAAGCTTTTAATTATTTCAAAGCTCTCCTGTCTTTTGTGCTTGTTCATGCAAACTCTCTCGATTCGAGTGAAATTCAATTAAATATTCCTTTTCATCATGACATTTTCTCTCCATCCACTTGATTCAGGATCCGGATTGTCGATGGTGGTAATTTAGTCATTCAGAACGCTCAACAGTCAGATGATGGACGTTATCAGTGCGTGGCCAAGAACATCGTTGGTGTGAGGGAGTCGTCTGTTGCTTATTTAAAAGTTCATGGTACGGATACGAGTGAATTAAGCACATCAGTGTTCTGTCATGACATTCTCTCCTTCTTTTTGTTCCAACAGTTAAGCCGTTCATGATCCGTGGTCCACAAAATCAAACGGCAGTCACGGGCAGTTCCGTCATCTTCCAGTGCCGAGTGGGTGGCGAGCCGTTGCCTGACGTGCTGTGGCGTAGAACGGCATCAGGTGGAAACATGCCTCTAGGTAAGCAAAAACGTCGATGTTTGAAGTTGTTACACGAAGCTCACATCGCTTTCCGGCTGATCCAATTAATTACGGAAACAACAACAGTGCAGCTTCGATTGTATGCAAATTGCACGTTCAAAGCATTCCATGTTTCGATTTACGAGCATGACGAGCCTGAACGTTGTTATGTGCATTGTAATGAATTTGTAATTGTGCAAACATAATGCACGCTGAGAAGCCTTGGATAGAAATCAGCTGGGAGTTGATGGATTAAATTATCGAATTATTTAATTTTCCGACGTGGACGACATGTCGAAAGGCAATTTAAACTGAATGTGTAATGAACGAACGTCCATTCACAGGTCGAGTGCACATTCTGGAAGACAGAAGCTTGAAGATTGACAACATCACGATGGACGACATTGGCGAGTACAGCTGCGAAGCGGACAACGCTGTCGGAACAATTGTTGCATCCGGGATGCTACTAGTGCATTGTAAGTTCGACTTTTCATCTGATTTTTGTGATTTTTCGTTTAACCAAAAATCTATTTTTTAACAGCATTGCCAACATTT
>JPYR01000228.1:30708-41479 GCA_000775305.1 Belgica antarctica
TTGTGCCAATTTTGCATAATTTTCTTCTCCAAACAGTTCCTAGTGAAGCACCATTCGGCATGGAAGCCAAATTGCTGAACACATCAACGGTGTACGTTAAATGGAAGGCACCGGCTGCGAAATTCCACAACGGAGTGTTGAAATCGTTCAACGTGATCGTGCGTGGTGTGAACATTTATGAAAACGTGTCGAAAGTTTTGACGAACATCACCATCGACGCTTCCACATCGACAATCATGCTGGCAAACCTCACCGAAGGCGTCACATACACCGTCGAAGTCGCCGCAGTGACTGATGCTGGTTTAGGTCCATACGGCGCGCCAATCATCATGCGACTGGATCCAGTAACCAAGAAACTTGACACTTCCTTCAGCTACCGGTTCCCACTCCACAATGACCACATCAACGACTTCCTTACCCAGCCGTGGTTCATCATTCTCCTGGGCACGATTCTGGTCATCATCATGTTGTCATTCGGAGTGATGGTGTACATTAAACGCAAACACATCATGATGAAGCAGTCCGTCCTTGGCCTTCCACCTTCGCTGACCACCGTCAAAGTTCCGCCCACAAATAATTACTGGATGGACCCGGCAGGCACCATCTGGAAGTCGAATCCGCGGTTGAAAGACGGCCACATTCCGGACTACGCGCCAGTCTGCACCGCAATGCCACCAACTTCCGCGGTCATCGACGATGACTCTCGCAATCGGTAAGTTCGAACATCAATATTGATTTCGTCGGGAAGCATTCACTTAATGCATTTTCAATTACGCTCCAGCCATAAATCCAACTCTCGATGAATCATAAAAATTTTTTTGCATGAATTCAATTTCCCGTAATGCACTTTTTCCAATCAAACGGAAAAAATCAGAAAAAATTGCTGCAAGAAAAGCATTGTCGAATAAATTTTAATTAAACTTTCATTTTTTTCTCTCCCGTTAGCTACATGGCAGTGTACTCAGAAGGCCCTGCCGAATACGCCGAAGTGACCAACTGCCGCAGCACGCAGCAGTCGCCATCGCCATATGCCACCGCCACCCTCATCGGAGGCTCCAAATTGATTACGAGTGATCCACATCGCTTCAATATGTTCTACACCACGGACATTTACCCGCCTAGCGCCGTCGATGCCAACACTCAGAACAACAACAATTACAACAGAAGCATCCACTCGGAATCGTATTGCAATCCGAACGGCAATAATAACAAAGTGAACATTGTGGAGAATCGAATGGCGAACACAATGGTGCCGAATATGTTCAATCAGCATCATCAACAGCAGCAACAAAATGCGACAAATAAGCGCAATCGACTGAAGCTTATGAAGCCGCAGAACTTCAAAATTAATTTCGGCGGCAGCCAGGGCGAACAGTTGTACGTGAAAGTCGGCGATATGAGTGCGTTGGAACAAGGTCAACAGCAACCGCAATTACCCAATGGGTCTTATACGTGGAATCCGCACAATTTCAACATATACGAGAACCACTTGCATCGACAGGAACAGCAACAGAGCCTGTCAATGACGCCTGAGACTGAAACGAAAATGATTAACTGTGATTAATTTGATAAGCTTAGGTCTTAAGAGAACGAATTTTGTGGTTGTAAAAAGTAGGAAAGTTTGTAAACTATTGTGAATAAAAGCTTAATTTTGAATGAAATGAAAGTTTGCCGAGTTTTCTTCGCCGTCAAACTTCAATCAACGGAGAAAATCATTAAAAAAGAAGGGAAATTGTCGTCGTCCTGAATAAAACCGCAATTATTTTCTTCTCCTTCCACGTCCGTTCACTCAATTGCTCCCTTGGTGTAATTCCCTCAAAGCGGAGAAGCTAATTAAGTAATCTCGCCACTGCTCAATTAAAACAGAGAAAAAAATCAATTCCAGCTCATTAATTTCCACCATAAAAACCTCTTTCCGAAGACGCCAAAGAAAATCTCTTCACTCCGACCGCTTTAAACTCACGGGCAATAAATTATTCGAGAAAAGGTTTTCTTTCTTCTTCAACTTCAGACGTCTTTCTCGTCGATTTGATTGTGAATAGTCTCTCCGCGTTTTACAAAACTTTCCTTTACAGAAATCATCAATCTTCACCAGAACTTTCGTTTGAGATTTTCAGTCTGGGTATAGGGCAGTGCGGGGGTGATGTAAAGTTGAAGGAAGAATTAATCTACTATGGTTGGCTGAATGACGTTCTATGACGGCATTCTTCAGTACCAGAACACTGTTATAGCAGAGACTATGACAGTTCATGAGAAACATTTTAGTTAAGTTATGTAGTTGAACACCCCGTGACGTCATTCAAAACTTTGAACAAGACAGCTGAGTGACGTCAAAGCATTTCAATTTTCATTAAAAGACTTAATATGACATTAAAACAGCAACATTTTAAAAGTTTATTGGAACAAATTTGATTTCTACTGAGGTCAAAGTGTAAATACTCTGCAATTCTTAGGTTCTGATTTTAGCTGAAGTGTTCAATGTAACATTACGTAGTATCATAATCTTTTGAGTCTTTACAAACAGCCCTGCTGACTGATTTAATGTTCCCAAAAGTTCCCTTGACCTTTTTTCAATGAAAATAACCTCAAAACCAACGCACTTCTTCCTACAGTCCGTTTCATCACTCCCAATCACACCCACTCTCTTTCAGTAACCGCAGAAATTTATATTAATAGCGTCATAATTTTTGTTTTGTGTGGCTTTCGCCGTGGAAAGTGGATTTCTTTACAGCTTCCGTAAATTTAAATCTGTCACAGTCGTGACGATGATGAGGTTTTCAGCAGGTAATAAAGAAGTTTCGTGAAGAAAGCAGATTTTTCGTTCAAACCACATTTTCGTGAGTCATAAATTATTTCATTCATTTTGTCGGCGCGAGTTTAATTTAAAATCGTTTTCATGCAAATTCTGCTTAAGTCTTATCTGGAAGTCATAAAACTGCCGCCGCCATGTGTAGGACATCAATTAAGGCTTTCAAGAAGTTCTCGTCCCTCGGTAAGTTCTGTCGTTGATGCTGCTGAGGGCCCTTGTAGTTCTTTATGCCTTCAAATTCCCCCCCAGCAAACGCGTGTGCACGATAACGATCGAAAGACACGTGTTCTTGAGTTTTTCTCGGTTTTTTTCCTGGTTCAAAAGGATATTAATCTGCGTTCTCTCGACAAAAATAAATATTTTCATTCCTTTTCCTAAATTAGAAGCATTTACGGACCCAAGAGAAACCACGATGAACCATTTCCGTGCGCACCCAATTAATTTTCAATTTGTTTGTGTTGTTAATTGAAACGTTTTCATTTTTCATCGTTCAATTCTCTTTTTTCTATTTAACTTTTAGTTAACACCAAATTAACCGCAAAAGTGCCATTAATACTAATTGTTTCAAGCTGTAGTTTCTATTATTAGGTCCAGAACGAACAAAGAAATCTCGGAATTTATGTCTTGTTCATGCAAGATCTTAACATAGAACGAACACGCATGACTTTTGAATAAATTCTCGATGTTATGTACAAGAAGAACGAAGGCTGTGGAGTTTAAAAGTTTCCTGGAAGAAAAAAGATATGTTTTTGATAGGATTTGGACCGTTGATCTGCTGAAAAAATTGCTATCCTTGCTAAACTTTGCAATCATGAAGTTTTTCCAAACAATTTACAATATCTTGCACACTTTGATCCAGGGAAAGTCCAATCCCTACACGGGCACTCATTCCCGTTGTCTTTGCTTCGTAATTTTATTACAGTGCGAGGTAGCGTCGACAACTCCTATGAGACTGACAATTTGTAGCAATCCTTAAGAGAGAACAGAAATCTGTACCCTTGAAATTAAATGCCGAGTGTCTGCATGGCCCATAAAACTTCTTTATCAAACGATGTATCGAATGGAATTATCAACATGAGAAAAACGTGGCTTTAATGACCGTTTCATTCAGCATCACTGCTGGTCGTTAGCTGCATTGGGCATAAAATTCAAAACTTCCTTCTTCAATTTCCTGAAATAAATTTTACTATTTGTTGTTGGTTGCATTATTCAATTTTGTGTTTTTGTGAAAACAAATTTCTTTTTCGCTTCGATTCTTCTCGTTTAACAATAGCCGAGAAGTTGAATTTGGTAGGGACCTAAGAAAATAACAACGCTTAATAACATGATGCATAAAACAAGAGCTGCAAACGGATGTTTATGTTCATCATAGCAATTATCAAATTCTCATTTACGTGTGAATTGATCCTTAAAGAAGAAGAAGCTAACGAAATTTGCCGCACTCAGTGAATTGTTCTCACATTGTTTTTTATTTATTTTATTGTTGGGGTAATTGATGGTTGTGTCTCATAGATAATTAAGTTTTGAGGTTGGGCAAATCATTAATAGATTTAACTACGAACTAGTCTTTAACCGAGTTTATCAAAGCTTCATAATACTTTTGAACGTCCACAAACTTTAAAAGACGTTGGACGGCACTCTCAATTGCCCCAAAACTATTTCTATATGTGAGAAAAAACCTTATTTTTCAATTTTTCACGGATTAGTTGTTCATAAAGCATACATTTTCAATAATTTAATAACTAGGAATAGTTGTGAACGTCGTTAAAGAATTTTTATTGCGGAAGCTAGGGGTAAGCCCTTGAAAATTCGATTAAACCGTGGAGTCTTGTTCACATTCCTTGAACTCATCATTTTTGTACGCGGCTGAACAAAACATGGCAATGATATTGTCGCTTTTCATCCGAACAACGCTGAAAAACATGGAACTTAGATTTTTTCTGTTATTTATGGAATAATGCGACAAGGGGTGATCCGTTTCTCGAATTATTCTGTTCAACGCACGACTGCGACCGAGAAAAAATTTCAATTGCATTGTCGCAATCAATATTTTTGTTCTCGCAAGCATAAATTCAAGACGACAGCACTGGAAGTTGTCTCTACAATGCAAACGCATCGTGAAGTATTCAAATGGTAATGGAATCATCTGATAGGGTGAACTTGATTGTGATTTATTCGAATGTTCGCCATGCTCAGAGAAGATAATCGCTTGGGGTTAAAAACTATTGCGCAATTGAAACATTGTTAGTGGAACTATGAAGCCAAGACGACAACTGCGTGTCTAAAACCTGAAGTTCATTTTCATGTTGTTTAGACACATCACCTAAACGAAGACCGACATCAAAGACTAAAGATTCGAAGATGCATTAAAGCAAACTTGAAAGAAAGTAAGGCTTGTAAGTTTTGGCATGTGTCTTGACACTTTGGAATTTCTGTGGATGGGTTTGTGAGAGAATTAGGGTTGTCAACACCCACATTTGTGAGAAGATGAAATATTTTTTTGAACAACCAGAGTCAGCGAATAAGACAGTTTTCAATTTGAAATTGATTCTTTTAGAGTGATCAGGTCGAAGTTGAAGGTATTTTTGAAGTTTTATAAATAAATTTAGCACCAGATGAACGTAATCAAGATCAAAATTGTAAAGATTATTGGGTTGGAGGGTGTTTTTTTAAGAAAAGGGACATATTTTTGTTAATAACAAATGCTCAAAGATACGAAGATGATCTCTCACTCTAAACAAAATTTCACCACCAGATGGCACTTTCCCTGTACAAAACTCATTACGCACTTTACGAACCCACCCGTGAAAGTAAATTTCAACGATGACTCGTCGCTTTTGATTTTGCATTTCACTTCGAGACTCTGGCAAAGCCGAAAAAGTGAGAAGAAGAATGAAAAATGTCAAGCCACAAGATGGATCACATGAAATTGCTTTTGATCGGTTGGTGTTGGGGAAAGACAGGCAAAGACGGAGCGAACATGTGTTGTGAAGCCTTTTGAGCTGGATCTGGTGATGAAATCATTAAACATGCTTGTAATTCCGCCATCAAATTGTATTGAACGAGAAATCGAGATCAAGACGATAATTTATCAAATGACCCGTTACAAGACATGAACACCAAGCTGCCTTGTTTGGCGAACTTAAAAGTCTTGTCACACAAATGATAAATAAATAAAATGAAATCAGATCAAAATTGGATTTAATGTCGATGGCGTGTTCCTCACGCACAAATTCTGAAAGTCCTTTCGCCTCCAATCGGTCCCGAAAAAGGAAGAAAAGCGGAGTAAAGCAGAGTAAAGGGGGGATCAAAAACATCTTTTTGTATTTTTCCTTTTTCTTTATTCGGATCGTTGGCTTTATCGCTTGGAGTTTGCAAACATGCCATGAATACTAATGTAGCCATTTTCAGCGTCGATGTTCTTTCCAAAGAAGTCAACAAATGGAAAAGCTTGTTTTCAAAATCTCATTGTTGTATTGAAAACCTATATTACAAATCTAAGGAATTTCGAAAGTCTATAACGCGATTTACGTGACTTTTGCTACGGCTTGTAATGATACGTTTTCGCTGATCCAGGAAACAGTCTTAGCAGAAGGGAGAGACGTTGTAACACCTTTGCATGCTTAAGCCTAATGGCAAACAATGAGAAATGGTAATTTTTGGTGAACGTTTGCCGAGTGGTTCATGAACTGGGGTGGGATGTAAAGTGATGTCACTGGTTCGAGTAATATCAGATAATTGAACGAATCTTGATCATTTTACACTTTGTTTCGAAGCTTTGGTGAAAACCAGAAAGTTTCGGCTGAAGTAACGGAACATTGATTGACATAGAAACTTTTAAACCAACTGAAATACTTTTAAACATCACTTCTGCACATTTCTTTTTTAAACCTGTGAACTCTGCATTTTTTTTCATAAAAACGGATGACCAAGCGATTATCTAAAATAAATAAAAATTCATTAAAAATCTAAACCTCAACGTGAAAACTCAAAAAGATACCTAACTTTTCATCAGCCCTGAGAATTTCCGTCCTTAAAGTTCAATTCCCCCAGTAACACACTTTTTCTACACACTTTTTCTGTCCTTTAAATCGATGCGACAGATTTAATAGATTACTTTATGTCCACAAACAACATGGATGGATAATAAAATCACCTTAACCTGACAGCTCCAATCGACCCACATTACAAAAGATTCTGGCCCGAAAATGCTGTCTGACATTTTTGATCAAAGTTAATTGATTGATAACTTCTTTCCAAAATTCTTTCGCCTTTTTACTTTTCTGCTTTTCACATTTTCTCTTGTTTGACATTTTATTTAGTGATTTATTGTGTTCTGGCTTTTGTTTCAGCAACAAAATTGAATTTGTTTCATGAAAAATCAATTCAAGACATTCCAAAGAAGCTGAACGAAGAGAAAGGAAAAGGAAAATATTTTCATCCACTTAAAAGTCGACGGAAATCGAATTTGATTTTCTCGGTTTATTTTTAAATTTTCCATTTGCGTTTCGATGGAGGACGACTGAGAAGATTTGTGGAAGTGTTAATCGGATGCAAACACATGTTAGTTGGATCTCACTCATAATTCAGGCTGACATTGGAGTAGGTCTTTAATGCTTTCTGGCTAATGCGATTTAATCCAAAGTGACATTTATCTAGCATTCATCTTTTTTATGTGAAACTTGGAGATTTTTCAGCTTTCGGTTTAATTACGCTGATATGTTAATTCGACTGATTTGTTTTGCTTTAATTCTATTAGGAGAGTTCGAGTTTAAGTCATTTTATGTGTTGAGGTGTAAACGGGAAATTTACGATTCTTGTGGCGATAGTTTGAGACATTTAAATGAAACAAATAATCTCAAAGAACTTTATTTATTTTATTCCGTTCAACTTTCTCTACGATCAATAAAAAGAAACTCGAAATCACTTCGCAAAATTGCTAGATGCAAGTGAACCCTTTGCCTATTGACCTAATAAACATGTCTTTGATCTGAATACAAAGTTGCAGAAATGAAAGCCAAATCCATTCGCCAACTACAATAAACCAAGATCTTGAGAAGAATTAGAATACATCTGATTTGCTTTGTCACAAACATTAAATGGTGCTTTAGCAATAACTTTTAGTTGGGAAAACTTATTTAAAAAAGGAAACAATTACGAGTTAAACAACAACAATAAAAAAAAAATCTGAAAATTTTAAAACGTTGAAGAATCCTTTCAACAACAGCATTGAACCTTATAATTCAAAAACAATTGATTTTGCATAAATTTAATAAATAATTTTAAAAAATAAACGTTTTGATGACCGTCTTTCCTATAAACTGCAATGAAAACTCTCCGTCATCAAAAAACCATCACAATTCATATGATTTATTGTGCCCTCATCCAGTCGTATTTCAATCTCGATTCATGTGCGATCAATTTTAATGAACAAACCAAAGCTAGATGAAGCAGAACTCATTAGAACAACTTTTTTTCTCTCTGTTTTTCATTAATCTTGGAAGAGATAAAAAAATCGAGATTTGAATTTTCATACTTTCGTCTCGTGTCACATGATTACACAGTGCGTAAAACTGGGGTTGATGGTTATCTGGGTTGCACAGTTTTGTCGTCAGGGGACGAACAAAGGAAGAACTTCGGACTTGCTGCAAACCCCTGTTCAAACTAATCAATAAAAGGTCATAAAAAATCGTAGAAAAGAACTGCAAGGCACCACTAACACACATTTTTGTTCTCTTTGTGCAGTTCGTAATTACAATTGCAGCAGACGTAGCGATAAAACCATCGAGAAGCATAAATATTGATCGAATGCATCATCGGCTGTGAAAAACGAGACGTTGGAGGGTGAGGTTGCGAAACCGAGGGTGTACATCTAATCATCTCATGTTGCACTATTCCCATAAGGTTTAAACGAAAACTTTAATTATTCTCTCGCGTGTTGGGTGCAAAGAAGGTCGTGAACTTGAAAAAATATTGACAGAATGTGTTTCGAAATGATTAAAAAATTGGCTGCAATGTAACTTGTGGGTGAAAACATAAAACTTAGAATAAATTATTTGCATTTTCAAACCGTGGTTGTCTGACGTCAAATAAAGTGTAAATTCCAAATAAAAAACTACCCTTTGAAGCATAATGCAGCCAAAAACACTAATCAATAAAAATCACTTTCAAAAATATTTGCTTTTGGAGTGAAATTGAATAATTCAAATGTCAATAGATTGAAACTGTTTTCGTCAATACGATTTAATCAAGAATGTGCCGATTTTTCAGGCATCAATTGAAGCCTAATTATTCCACCATAATCCGTTGGGCAAACTAAGCGTGTTCATGGAAGGTCTGTCAGACACATCAGCCGTGATAAAATCATAACAATCTGCTTTCTCTTGTCACACGAGATAATAATTTTCCTGGGCGCATTGTAACGATTGTAGCGACTCAGATGTAAAAAATTATGTTTGTGTAAACGGTCGGAAAATTTATTGCGAAAAGTTTTACACATGTCGCACTCGTTTTGGGGATGAAAACAACGGCACAAAAAATCATTGCGGACACAACAACAGCACTGGTCCCATCCCAATTCATGTATCATTAATTTAATTTGACATTGCGAGTCGCCTTTTTTGTGCTGTGTAACTAACAGATGGAAGCAAAAAGTTTCACGGTTGAATGGCTGATAAAAAATTCGCGTAAATTTTTATGCAATTTTAAGGTTCGCTGATGAATGTAATTGGAACGAATGCTTCTCTAGGATTGAGTGTAACCATCGTTTACCTTCAATTAAACGTTTAAATTTTATCAAGAGTTTAATAAGTTGAAAAAAGTTAAATGAATCATGAATTGCTTTTAATTGCTGGTGAATTTAATTAAAAAAATTACTTTTGAGATTGTTTTTCGATGCACAGATTCTGGAAAATTTCAACAACATTTCGACTCTAAACTTTTCGTTTAACTTTTCTTTCATCCCGAGCGAGAAATATCGATTTTACGAACGGAAATGAAATTGTTTATTTGACTAGAAACATCAGAGGTGAAGCGATGCAACCGTTGATTGAATTTCATTTGCTAACCATCTTTAATGAAGAATCAAATCACTTGTGACCCAAATTCACTTTTCTGGGCGAGAAAAGCGAAAGTGATGAGAAATTCCATCAGCATAAATTATTAAAACAAAATCAAAACAGTTTTCTGGCCTAGCATTTCAACACCCTGACGTGGCAACCTGAAAATTTGTTTATGACTTTTAAACAGATTAGAAGAATTTCTCCCGACGCGTGGAAATTTGTTTCAAATCCGGAAAAGTTGAAACACGAATGTCGTTTTAAAGACGTTTGTTGAAAATAGAAGTCAATTAGCTGCTGAGATTCCCTGCTGTCATATTATTTATGTTTTCTGAAACACTTATTCTTAAAATAAACGTGAAAATTGGTTTTTCGAAGTGATTTTTGGCGTTCTGAAAATAACAGTGGCAACAAACTTTGATTGATCTGTCATCATACTTTGTTCAGATGAATTTTATATGCTTAGTAGATAGAGTCAGTTTGGTTGATCAAAGCTAATTAAATATATATAGCACGAGAATTCAATGCTAAATAAAAGTTTAGAATACAGTTATGCACTCAACAATACATATTTTAGAACAGAATACTTAGCAGATTTTTAGAACAAAACTGTCAAATTACTGAAATAAAATAAGAACTTGTTTAAACCAAGAACCGCTATACTTAATAGACATTGCATACGCAAAAAAGTATACATTTTGGACCAAGAATCCGTAACAGCCGTCAAAAATTCAAATCGACCCCAAGTTTTGTCACAAGGAACATGACCTGGGGATCTTTCTCGGTGGAAATTAATATTTTTGGTTTTCCGTGATCTCCTCGTCACTGCCATAGCGGAAAACGTAAAATCGTAAAAAACCGCCCCAGACCTGTTCCGTCACTTTTTTCGACAAAAGTCGACAAG